>OMKY01150260.1:0-10584 GCA_900302395.1 Bregmaceros cantori
TAATTATTAAATATAATTAATAGTGTGTAACGCACACACACTCGTATTGTTGAATGGGAGATTTTGAGAGGACCGCGCCGTACCGACAAACGGCCACTTTCTCGGGTGATAGTACAATAAACACAGTCATGCACACTTGCGTGCCCATGTAATATTTCCACATTTTATGCTATGTAAATAGACCCAGCATGCCATATTATAGTTTTGGTCATTAATTGAAAAAAAAAAAAAAAGTTTGACGCATTTCCACCTTAACCCTTAGGTGCTATGAGGATTCAATGGGTCCTTGTGCGTTTTTTTTTATTTGTTTTTTTTAGTTCTGGGAGGAGATCAGAATGCCCACTTTGGGAAATATTGAGAAGCAGTCACTAAAACGACCAGAATGTATTTTAAAATGGTCTACTATGACTCCCCATGTCCACTATAAACACAGAAAACGTTTTTAAAACATGATTTTTGATGTCACCTCATCTTTAAAGTAATCAAAGGTTTAGGAAAATAGAATTATCATTTTAACTGCATTTTCTTGCAGCAAGCAAATTGAACCTCACAAATGGAGGAACCAAACCATTAACAAAAAAAAAAAAATCAATTTATCAGAAAAATCGAAATAAAAAATTAGAAACTACAAAAATATGGCGCAGATGCAAGAACCAGATTCAAACAGGATCTGGATCTTTTCATTTCGATAGCAATGGAGGAGCGCGATTCGAGTATCAGAGTACAGTACAGCCACTACGCTGTGCAAAAAGCAATAGCAATGCCCTTACGAGAGAATGTCCGTAGTGCACAGTCGAGCCTGCGGACCCCGACGGTCTCCGGATATCTTTCCAGTTTTACAAGCGCAAACACACAAAGGAGCTCCTGGAAAAAGTTACAGTCCGATGGAACGGAGGCCGAGTCTGGCAGCTCAACGACGCGTTGTAAAAAAATATAAAACCGTCCAAGACGCCGCGAGCGGCCCCCAAAAGCCGTTTCTCTCCGATGCTTCCGAGCGCCGCGGGGTTTTTATTTTTGCTTCTGTGCGCTTTACGACCAGGCGCCGGAATAGCCAGACACACTTCGGTGTAGCAAGCTCGACGCAAATCTATTTACTTGTATGAAAAGCTGCTATGTTTTTAACACTCTTGATGCTTGCACAGTGACAGTCTTAACTGTGGATGTTAATATCTGGCAGGTTTGTAAGTGTACAAAATTGTGTTTAAGAAACATTTTAAAAAAGGAGGTGGGTTCGGTTTTAATGCATATTTAACTTCCTCTACTCGTTTGTAGCTTAATCCACAGGGTTTGTGGCGCCGAAGGAAAAAAAAGCAGCGTATGTTGGACGGCTCTGTGAGTTCATCAAGCTAGAAAACAGTGTAGGACTGCAACGAACGATTATTTTGATAATCGATTAATCAGCCATTTTTACTTTAAATCGGTTATTTTTTTCCTTTAAAATCGAAATGATTATTAGCATCAATTATGACGATGAAACATTGTTAAAAGTTTGCAATGTTAATATTACAAACTTTTCGCTGTTTCGCTATCTCCATTTTATAGTAATAGCATGAAAGAGCCTACTCTTACAGGCTAAATTATAACATATTGGGCTTTCACGCAAGCTTATGTGCCGTCTTTATTGTATTGGGGCCTTGACACTGGAAAAATTGCATTGGTAACAACATATATTCAACACGTTTGAGCGGAGAATAGGCCCAAACCATTAAACAATTAATCACTGCCGATTAATCGATTATCAAATTAGTTGCCGATTATTTCAATAATCAATTATCGATGAATCGGTTGCAGCTCTAAAACAGTGATCAAGGCTTCACACATTCAAAGCAGTTTTGACTTTCCATCTGTACCTCAAACATCTATTGAATTGCCCCTAGTGGGACTAATAAAGTGGTTTGAATTGAATTTGAATTGAATTGAATTGAATCTAGTGAAGCCTTTTGCCGCTGAATCTCCACATCATCCATGCGGGGAAAAACAAAAGTAAAAACTGCTTCGTCCGTCAGGAGGGAACGATGTCCAGTCGAGAACACAGACTCCCAGCGGTTTAGTTTGCAGCGTCGTGGGACCTCCGGCGGGGACTCGGTCATCAGTAACATTAAGGCAACATGAGTGAACTATTCCAGTAGGCGTTGGAAAGGAACCCAAGTTCATGAAGAATGGCGTCCCTTGTGTGAGGAAATGAACAGGCATAGACGAACATTCCCCAGATAAGAGAAATAAAAAAAAAAAAAAGTTTTCTTCTGCGTTAGACTGTCACCACAGCCCGGCAACAACTAACAATATATATATGTAAAAAAACAAAATTAAAAAAAAAAAAAAAAACTATAAAAGAGTTAATGTTAATATCAGCGTGAAGTGCTTAAGTTAGTGTGTTAAATGAGGGTTGGTTTAATTCAGAAGTCGAAAATTAGAACGTTAGGGCAGTTTGGGAACGTTCCGGAACCAGTGGTCAGTGTGTCATTTACCGCCGCTGATGTCACCTCCTCCATTCCACCGGTGAACAGTCAATCTGAAATACCCTGTATGGCTTTACTTGAATGGGATATTGCATATAGAATTATTAACCGTATACTTTGTGTGTTGTCGAGTACTCTGTTGAATAACGCTTGTTGGGGAAAAAAAAGAAAAGCTGTACTTGAAAATAATATTTGTATTGTAAAATTCACGACTGCTGGCTTGAACAAATGATATTCAACAGCAGCGATTTTCACAGGTGACATCAAACAGGTAATATAATCCACACGTGTATCATGATGTTAGTCTAGAGTGTTAACTAACCTCAGGTTAAGGTTCGTTAACGGTTTAAGGCACCATTGTGATTAGCGATACAAGTGTCTTGATGCATGACTGTAGAGTTAAAAACGTAGGAACGAGGCTTGGCTGTACTTAACAATTTTATATACTTAACTTTTTTTTGCAATTCCACCGCGAGGAGAGAATTGGCAAGTTGCTTGCCCGCTGTGCTTTTTACCTCAGATGGGAGTGGTGCTCTGAATAGGCACGCGTAAATGCGTGATTTAGTGTCAAGTATAGCTCAAGCCCCATTTGTTAAGGCATTTGACAAGTTAGTGTGTGGTGTTAACAGTGTGCTTCATTAAGGCAAGATGGAACAAAATGCCAGTGGTTTTAATTCTGGTGTTAAGGCAGTGCGATCCAGGTGTCACATCTAGCAAAGGTAATTGTTTCGAAATTCACACTTGGAATCGCGCTCCCTGAAAACGTGCTACTTACCCGCCTGCAGCCGAGAATGATCGTATCTTCTCCATCCGACTGTACTTCCAAGTTAAGCACAATCAAAGCCGTGCCGTCGCCTCAAAACAATACAGCCTTGTGAACAGAGCGGCCGTTTAGCAGTTTGTCTCGCCATCCCTGTGCTCAGGATTGTAGAAATCTTTAATTTCATTTTCAGTTTCATTGTTATGCTAAGAAAACTGTGAAAGATTTTATCACCAAGTATATTGTATTTCGGAACCAAACGGATATGACCACTATTCCGAAAGGATAATTTTTTGTTCTTCCACGGCCTGAAGCTTGAGCAGAAAATGCCAAGAACTTAAGATGTAATGACGTTTTAGCCAAATACTGTAGTGAATCTTCAAGGTGAATAAACGTAGAGATCCAAAAATGATCGGTTTGAGTTTTAGTTTGTTGACAGTCATTCCCCTATTCATTATACTAATAGAGGCTATTCAAAACAGGCGTGGAACCCAGGCACTATCCAATCTCATCCATTAAAATAGCCAACCTTTTTTTTTTTTTTTTTTTTTAGACGTAACCCTGCTCGACTTCAGTCCAAGGCAATGAAGATATTCTCAACTCCTGGATAGCAAACTCGACTGATGGGCACGGTGTGGGACTGTTGTAGGTGAGTGGTTATTGGACGGGTTAAGGTTAAGGAGGGTTGGGTACCATTCAGATCCAAGAAAATTACTAGCCAATAATAATTGTAGTATATTTTGGTAGACAAGTAAATTTTTTTTTTTTACAGAAGCTGAGCAGCGATTCCAGACATCCTTGCAAAATTCCATGTGCATTGATCGACTACTTCCCCTTCCTTCAACCTTTTCAAATTACACAAATGTCCATAAAAGAATGCATTGTTCCCTTGAGCGATGAGAAATTTGAATGAACTATTGTGCAAGGTTGTTAATCTTTATGCCGTTGGTCTTGTAGAGTTCTGGAAGGAGATCTTGCACGATAAATGTCATGTAATTCCATTCCCTCAAAAAGTTTAAGGCATTCATATTCCTCCAAGGGTTGTGAAGAAAATATTGTATGTGATATTGTGCAAAAACCCTGGCAATTTTAAAGCACTGAAACACTAAACGGTCATGTTTCTGGACAAATCAATTTTTAGCTTAATACATTCATTCTTAACAGCTAGGAGTATATGCTTCATGTTGCTTCATGCCCGTTTATACAATGGTCTTAAAGAAACTACTGCCCACTTGTCGTACAAGTCCCCCTTAAAAAACAGGTGTGTTCCCCTTTTTTTTTGTAGCAAATGCACACATTAGATGGAAGTCAAACTCCACTGGACACATTTTTACCCCGTTACGCATAAGAACACAGCCCCATTGGTTCTGAAAAGTACCAATTTCCGGTAGCCAACCCTTATGGTAGTGGTAAGATAGTCGTAGTTATGGTTAAGTGAGTTCCAGGTGCGGTTACAGGTGGGTTATGGGGTAGGTACTCGCCATCCCGAGTGTTCGAGTTTTCTGAATGTTGTATTCAGCGACTCGTAACTCAGGAACAGAGCACAGCACTTTTGACCAGGGCTTGAAAACAAAATTATTTTTCAAACGTTCCGTTCTGAACGGTTCAGCCAGGCTTATCTTTAACGTTTTCGTGCTCGGAACCGTTCCGCCACCAAAATATCGGTCCTGAACTGGTTCGGAACGCAAACATTTCATTCGTTCTTAAAGTTCCTAATTTTGTGAAATATTACATTTTTTATATAGTTTATAAACATATATATTTTCAAACTTCAGTGCAACTGTATTATCACGAAAACCGGGTTTAAAACACCATTACATTCACTTCCTCATCTGTCCACAAGATGCAGCCCCAGATACATGGGGCTTGATGACTGACCGTGAAAGTGGATGGAAATAGTCTCCGAGACATAGGATGTGTTAAAATATATATAGAGAACATTCCTTTCCTTCCATTCAGTAAATTCTGTTCGTTTTTCGTTTTTCGTTTCCGTTCCTTGAACCGGTTCAGAGCCCTGCTTTTGACTCATCAGATTTTCCATTTTAAAAAGAAGTGTTCTGTTCCATGTTCTGTTCTCCTCAGTTACAAGCGGTCAAATAACAGCATTCAGTACGGGCGAAGCTCGGAAAGGAGAGACATCTGGTTACAGGTGTTTGTGTGGGAAGTTGTTACTGGTGACCCAAGAGCAATGAAGAGTTGTAGCAGATTTTGATCAAGCACAAGGGACAGCTGTGTGAGCGGGAAAGACGCTGACTCGGGCAGTCTGTGGTGAAGCAGTGGTTTCAACTTGTGTGGGTGTCCTCACTAGATTTACTCATGGGGGCTGATCAGGAATCCATCGCCTTAATTGACGAAACGTTGCCAAGATATTGGTCGAGCACACAAATTAATTTTTGAAATGGGGACATCTTACTGTTTAGATTATCTCAGGGATCTCGTTTGATTGATGCAGGTATGTGATTATAGAATTAAATTGTGAGTACTTAACAAATGGTGATGTCCCATTTAAAAGAAAAACACAGTCAGCTGTAGTAGCTGTAGTTTATAGGTAATTGGAACTGGAAATTAAATATGAATAATGAGTCGTATTACTGTGCGGTTAATATAGGCAACATATTTTGCAGTGAACGACACCCAATACGCAATGAATTACACGTGTTGACAAATACATTTGGATACTATTGAAATTGCAAACAATTGGTGAAAATGCTGGAAATTACCATACTACCAAAGTCTACAACGATGGCATACCTCTAGATAATTAGCCAGAAATGACCCTTTTTGAGATTAGTTAGTTTTGGGCGTTACATGAGCATCATTATATTTCGTAGAAGTTAATATACTATGTTCATCAATTTAATTGTGCGACTTGTGACTAGAGTAAGAGATTGCTTGGTGCGTGGACACGGATCGCGTACGAGTGTGCTTGTGTACAGTGGGGCAGCCTCTTCTGAATTCCTGCTAGCTCATTTCAATGGCCTTTAACTCAAGAGTGGAACATGCTAAAAAGAGAGTCTTACCGATAAATTTCAAAACAAGAGTATGTGACAGTTTTTTGCATGGATCTTCAAATTTGACAAAGGCTAGCGGAATTACTACTTGGATGACATGCTACGTTACTGGTACACAAACCAAATAATTAGCCAAATTAAACTTCAGACTCTCTCCTTCAACTGAAAAGGAAATGGATTCGTTTCACTCGAGTTACAGGATGTTGAACGGTGTATGCAGACCAGCGGGAATTCTGTGAGGTGTTCCCTGTGTGCAGTTAGGGGCAGGGGTGAAGACGCCCGTCATGTTAGAGACCAGATCACGGTGGACATTCACAGAACGGGTTAAAGGACACAAGACAAAAATTATCAGCAAGTTAGTAAAATTCTTACTAAGAATGTTTTATTAAAGTAAAATGCCAAGAGGTTAATAAGGAAAAAAACAGCATTAAACAACCATGAAAACTCAAAAAAACTTGACCAAAAGAGAGAAAAAAAAACCAAAGCATACAAACCAATACGTGGCTACTAAAGGGTTAAACAAGCTGAGTTTTGGCAGGAAAACATTTTTAAACTAAGCTTTTAAATCTGGGAAGGCAACAGCAGAATGGAGAGGGATGGGGGAGAGGTGGGGGAGGAAGGGGTGTAAAGAAATAACAAGATAAGAATAATTGCAGTGTTTTCCATCAAAATAGGAAGTTGGAGAAGAAAAAAAAAACCCAAAGATGATTAATAAACATACATATAAAATGAGTTTTTAGAAAAATACATTATAAACCTTGTAACAATGCTTGTTAATTACATTATCATACATGTTGGTTAGGCAGGTCAGGGGTACAGTAGGTATGTCGGGGGTTTAAACCTGACGTTGCTTGGGAAAAAGGTTAATTAATACTGTCATCAAATGCTTCCATTGGCTTCTTCGCTTGCTCACCTTTAATATTGCATTTTGTTTCAACTTAAAAAGGTGTTAATAGTAACTATGATAATTATAACACTGGAAAAAAAAAGGTTCGTAACAGGACCCGGCAGAAACACATCGAGGAGCATGACGCCAGAGGGACACGAAAGGCTGGTAATGCCGTAATACCGGCCTGAACTCACTCGGACACTTTTGTAGCATGCCAAGTCTGCTAGCTTAAGCACGGAAAAGTGTCCCAGTCCGAACCCCTCCAACCGAAAATTCCGTTGCGGGCGATATAAACACGGGAATCATTGAAAACGAAAAAAAGGAGGAAGACAAACGGATGGCACATTGTTTAGCTGGTCGACGGACTGCTAAATCTTGTTTGCATAGAACAACTTGGGACACTCCGGAGTATCGGATACGACCCTGCACGAGTTCAGGAGAATAAAAGGGGGAATGCCGTTCGACTGTTTGCCTTCGCGACGACTTTATGGCCCGACTTGACGCCTTGAAGCAGGCGCCTTGCAAGCCTAAACAAAGTTCGTATGTATTTAGACGTCACAAAGCCGGCGACATCGTGAACAAGTTAAAACTCGGCGTCAGTATGTCGACGACTTAATGGTCTCACACCCCACCTGTCCCCCGCTTGAAGTCATTTCTAGGACGCTGAATCTGTGATCGTAACACTCAGGGAAAGTAACATCTGATAAACGTAACGACTGCTGATAAGGCACTTTGATTTGACAGCTCGCTCCCTGCTCTGGTTTTCCGGTCCTTCGCACACCGTCGCCTTCTCTAGCCCGAGAGCAGTAACAGCTGTTACAGTCTTGGAATCGTTTCCGCCTCTTCCGACAGTGATTTCTTCCCCGTCTTTACTTTTAACATTTTTTTAAACCTTTTTTTTTTTTTTTACATTTATAACGGCAAGTTAAAAATTATTTTAAAAAAACTAAATTCGACAAAAATATATTTTATTTACTTCTCCAGCACCCTGTAAAATCATCTAATTTTGTTCGTCTCTGTATTTATAAATGAAATGACTGTTATCTACACTGATATATTCCATACACCTCCCTCTGTATATATCTAACAGGTATGTATAAAGCAATTTAAACAGCAGGCATGGCTTTCACATCCTTTTTTTCGTCATACAAGTTATTGACGCGATACGCGTTTGCCCATAGCTCTCACATAACCCTAATGTAAGCGGGAGGTTGAAAGAAGCTAGCGGTTATAGACTGCTTCACACTCAAATGATCTACTAGACCAGTATGCATATGTAACAATTTTGTTTGCTGTGGGATTAGGAGCGGGAAAATAGGTATACGAGAATATATCAAGACACCAGAAGACTGGAACTTTATAATCCAAGTGGGGGAAAACGATCTGCCACTTAAGATAAAGAGGCCAGTTTGATTTTCAAAAGTGTGTCCATTACAAACAATACATTGAACTTTTGTATCCCAATCGTAACACCCACAGCAGAGTCATTTAGCATTTTGGACAACCGTCATAACTGACTAAAGGTTGGTTGTCCAAAAATCTGGTTGTTTCAAAACGAGCAAAACATTATTCTGATAGATGAATGGTGAAATAATTTTGGGCACTTGAATGTGCAATCTTTGTGACACAAATATAAATGTTGATGGGATATACCTCCACACAAGGTCTAATATCAGCCTCTACATTGAATATCTGTGTTCTTCTCCGAATCAGATTTTGAACATTGTGGCATTTGAAGAAAATTACACTGTCCAGATAAAGTTCACCTACCAGCTAATTACAGAGTTACTGAGAAGTCCACTCAGCAAACATCTACAGAATTTAAAGCAAACTAAAATAAACTACAGGAAGGAAGAACAAAGGAAAAATAAAATTCCAAGAAAACCCCCACAGGATTTTGCGTCATTTGAGAATGAAAATGCATGCCGTTATGGTTGGGGGCGGGGGGGGCTTACCAAAAGCCTAAACGGGCAGTGAAGAAAAAAACGGACTACGTACACGGCGTCCGTGGCAACCTCAGAGAGGAGACACCGGGCAGCAGCGTTCTACTTTTAGTGTTCCACGGCAGTGCAACCAAACGTTGGATCTCAAGGCCCTCCTTCCGATAATGCCAACCCCAAAAGGCCCAAAAAGTTGCAACTATCCGCTACAGCTGCTGAAGTTTGCTGCGGTTCAAGCAGAAACTGCAACGCAAGCTCAGGGTCAGAACGTCTGAACGTCTATGTATCTAGAAGTCTCTCAAGAAGTTCTGAATCGACCGCAAGAGATCAATTCATTGAATTCTCGACTCCTTGCATTTCTATGAATGTTGACAGGATCTATCTCAACGTTGTCATAGTCAATATCTAGAAGCAAGAATTAATTCCAAAATGGGTTGTTGACCTCAGAAGTTGGAAATGGATGGGGGGCGGGCGTAGCAAAATGGTTGCACCACCTAAATTGATTTGCCCCGTCCCCGGAGAAGCATAGCCTCAAACGAAGACGACCAGCCTCACGATTCAACAATGTTGATTTGAAAATGAAATCATTAACAAAAAAAAAAAATGCAGGCACCAAAAACTTCACACCAACCAACAAACTTGGTATCAGGAAACACAACCTCCCTTACATAGATGATTAGAGAGAAAGATATAGAATTCTCTGGGAGCAAGAAAAAACCCTTTGGCTATATACGCACACATAATACTTAGTCTAGTTGATCACAGCTCGGCATTTAAAAACAAAAAACGTTTTTTTTTTTTCATCCAGGGGGTTTCTTTAGGCACTGTAATTGCAACAATACGTTCAGAAGGAGAAAATGGTGGCATCGGTGTGGAGGTGGTGGTAGGGCGGGGTGATTGCATTAGTCTGTGAGTAGGTTTGGAGGTTATGTATGCTTCGTACGCCCGCCACACCCTTCCCGTCCAGTCCACCCAGCCTCCGCTACGGTAACATCCAACCCCCCGCCCACCCCTCGCCCAGCACAACATCAGATTGCATGTCGTTAGAGAAAGTTACGCCCAAGGACAGGCGAGGATCGGCCGTTCAGATTTGCCAAGAATGGAAAAAAACAAAACAAAAGAAAACGTGAGGCATACAAACCCAAACGCAAACTAAACTAAAATCGAATGAATCTGAGAACAGCAGAGACCAGAGGACAACAAAAAGGTTAACACAAAAAAATGGAACAGCAAAAAAAGCGCAAGAACAGGAGGACACATAAATGATCATTAAAAAAAAAAACGACACACACACAAAACAAGCTGCGATCCAGCCATGCGTCGAACAATCAAAAAGAAACGGGACAGATGATGTGTTGTGCCAGCCCTCCTTCCTCCCTCCCGCCCCGAGAGGCACTGCCAGATCCAGTTTTGAGGGCGTCGTGACTCCCCCCCTCCCCAACAAGATCTGTCTACGCTAGATGGCTCATGTATGTATACGGGCTAGAGTTATGTTCCTTTGCTCGCCGTTCCTTGTTCGAGCTGG
>OMKY01150267.1:0-12010 GCA_900302395.1 Bregmaceros cantori
GGACCGGGTAGAGATGGAGGGGGTGGACCGGGGAGAGATGGAGGGTGGACCGGGTAGGGATGGAGGTGGACCGGGGAGGGATGAGGGGGTGGACCGGGGTGCGCTGGAGCGCAGCAAAGGAATTGCGACGTCGTGCGGCGAGTTCACCATGATGAGCCGTCCACAAACGACGAACAAATATTTTATTTTTTGGGGAGTTTGTATTGGCTGGCAGCGCTGGCTGGAAAATAAATACCAGTGTTGCCGGGGAAATTGATATATTCACCGCAATATGTATTCATCAAGAAATAAGATATTTAACAAAATATACATGTATTCACGTTATACGCTGTATATTTTGAGAGAATACAATAAAAGCACAGTCACCACCAGGATTAAAAATAATATGTATAATACACCCTCATATTTCCTCATAACAATGCGTTTAACAAGTTAATAAAACACATTTTAAAAAGGAATAGAAATATAACCTTTATCAAATGCATTATGTATTTTCCCAATTATAATCTTCCATTCAAATGAGTCGATGTTGTTAAACTTGACGACTCTCCCCATCACTCGATTTCACGGCTTTCGCCGCGCGCGCGTGCATGTGTGCACGTGCACCACGGAGACACGCGCCCAGCGGCCGCGGCGCGAACAGAGCGGCTCCCCTCTCCGAGAACAGAGCGGCTCCCCTCGCCGAGTGACGTCCTCCTCAAAATGGTGTCGGAGCTTTTTTTGCTGTCTCTGACCATTTTGGAGGCTCTTTCCGCCTCAGCAGTGGCGGGGCGCACAGGGCTGGTGGAGCTGGCGGGGGCTGCTGCCTGTGGGGAGGCCGAGAGGGGGCGTCCTGACCGGCCGCTGAGAGGATGCGGTGTAATTTATGTGGCGCACTTGACACACTGTTGTCCTCTGGTGTCTGTGTGATCATGTGGGTGGATCGCGTGACGTCACGGCTTGGCCGCGGCAGACATTTTGGTGGTATCACGTACGGTGAAGTATAAGTACGGTCAAGTGGTATACTTTACCACTTCACATCCATTATATAGGGGTAAATGCAATTTACGTAGTTAGGCTGTTATCTGCTAATGTTTGATAGCATATTACCATGGATAAATCAATAATAGAATACTTTTAATAATCAAATATCACTCTCTGCCTGTTCGTCTGACTGAAGACGTTTTATGGAATAGTGAATGACCAAATTTTTCTGGATTTTCAACTGTTATGCTTTGCATAATACAAATGTGTTTTGTCAAACCAAATGCATTTCATGGAAAATTTGTTCTGATTAACTTCATTTTGTAATAAATATCGTTATGATATTCAGTTGTTAACGAAAAAAGGTTGTAGGGACTTGCACTCTTGGGACAGGGTGAAAATCTGTTGTGGCTGGATCAGTGGATGGTGTCATTTTGTGTTATTGATTTTCCACCGATTTTTTTTTTCTCTGCAAACTCTCCCCATTCAAAACAAGCGGGGGGCCATTTGGGCCAGTAAAGTTCCCAACAATAGTGAACAGTCAACACTCCATATAACCAGTCAACGACCTCTTTTAAACTGACATTCCAAACACTTGTTAGAGTCATCCCAGCCAGACGTGGGGGCGTTCTCACAAAACTCACAAATTACACTCAGTAGGTTGTTTTATTAACTACGCTGGGCATCTTTCTGTTTAGGGTCGGTAGGTCGAGTCCTGATCATTCGTGTATGCTGTCGCATCATTGTTGGACTGTCTGCTTCTGTTTATTTGACCTTGATGGCAGAACTTTCTAACACTGATTTGAGAGCGCTTGATATGACCAACTGGCCGCAGAGTTATCGAGATCTGCCTTTGATTATCACCATTGATTTGAGTGATGTCAGTCTTTGGGTTTCTTTCATTTCTATGTGGTCTGTGAGTTTTTCATCCATCGCATGATGTAGTTTTGGAACATCCCGATTTTGTTGCTCAGTATATACATATATGTGTTATTAGTTCCTTGTAAATTGAGAGTTTATGCATTATAGGTGAATTATAGGTAGGAATTAATGGCCAAATCCTACGTTTATATTTTTTTTGTGTGTATTACTAAGTGAAATCTATTTTAGTTTAATTAAGTAAGTCTGCAAATATGTTTCGGATTAGATATTAAATAGACCCATTTAGCACCATCCAGTTAAAATATATATGGGTCTGCCAGTCCAAATCTTTTAACCTTTGACTATCAGCAATCTTTTTTGGACAGTTTTTCATGTAAATGTAATTTGCAAAACATTGTAATTTAAATCAATTTCTGGTCTTGTTTATTTTCTTCCATTTGGGCTAATTGCGACCTGAATGGCGATGGACAAAATGTATTTCATTGGATATGTTCGTTGTCATTTGCATGTTGTCATTGCATACAGCTGTGCACTGACTGAAGCTTAATGCATACCTGATATGAAACTGAATCGCTCCTTCATGGTGATGATGCAGTTAGAATGAAACAGCTGTGAATCAGCTGTTCGTTAGTGACAGTTGTACTCACAGATTTGGGAAAAAAAGGTACACATATAACACATCTGACACGAACTGAGGTGCCAAGTACCCAGATTACTTACTTAAGTAAGTAAAGTGAAATACAAGTTATTTTCCCCCCATCTTTTATTGACAGGAATAGTCTGAAATGGTGTTAAAGTAAGACACATCGCTCGCGGTTCACGGTCGTTGGTCTAGATTAAGCAGGTTGGAGAAAATGGAGGATCCAAATCAAGTTATCAAATCACAGCACAGTGACAAGTGGCCGGGAGTAGGTGGAGCATTCTTTAAAAAATGTGATTCATTAATTAAAGCTCTGCCTTCGCAGGGCTGTGATTGGGCTGAACGATTGACATAGATTAGGGTTATAAATCATTCACTCCCTTAGCGATTATTACATTTGTTGCCGATCGTCATTTTGTAACCGGTAAGTCATTAGTCGTGTAATAGATTTACTCCTAGCGTGGCAAGCCAAACCAAACGCATCGTCCGCGCATTGCTCAAACATGTGTCTGGAGTCGTCGATGTAATCGAAAAATCTGATCCTCTGCTCCGTTTCTGCTGACCAATCAGAGCCGCGTTGGCGCGAGTTGTCACGCCTACTGTGCTGTGATTGGATAACTTTGATTTAAAAAAAAAAAAAAGATGTTCCTCCCCCCACCACACGCCACACCCCTTTTCGATCCCATCGAAATAACTCTTGACATCTTTGACAGTAGGTATATGTTTTCTGTACGACGTCTGTCTCTGAAACAATATATTCTATAAATGTTAATATATATTTCTGTTCTCTCTGTTTTCTGACAGATTTGCCTCTGCTCCCTCCCTGGTTCACGTTGCCATGAGAATGGCCAACGGTCTACACACCGATCAAATCAGTTTCTTCTATCAACCTGAAATAGCTCAGAACACGAAGGGGTGAGTGCCATTCTCTGACGTCACAACATGCCCACCTATCGACGGCTGCACGCAGAACGCACGCACACTGCTGCCACATATCAACATGCACACACACACAACACAGTGTGCACATACGCACGGCTGACCGCACACATACACACAGATGCACGTACACATGCACGTACACACACACTACTGCACTCACAACACACACGCGCACAACACACAGCTGCACACACAACACGCGCGCATACACCCACACGGCTGTACGCACACACATACGCCTGCACATGCACTCATACGGCTGCACGCACACACACTTGGCTGCACGCACAAACACATGGCTGCACACACACCTGCACGCGCACACACACGGCACTACGGGCATACACAGAGCTGCACACACACACATTGCTGCTGAACGCGGCAAACTCACGCAGACCTGACAACAGTGATGCATACACATTAATCAACCTGTAGGTATGTAAAGGTAAAGCTACTCTATTTAGTACACATACATGTACAGTGAAATTCCTCCTCCACATTTCACCCATCCCTGAAGAGCAATGGGCAGTCACGGTGCAGCACCCAGGGGCCAACTCCAGATTCTGAGCCAGTGCCTTGGCCAGCGGCACTGACTGGAGCAGGTTAACAACAGACACAGAAAGGACCTGAGTTGCGATTCATTCAGGACCTTCTTGCTGTGAAGCAGCAGTGCACTGCCTGATAGTATAGTGCAACTGCCTGATAGTATAGTCACCCCAGTTATGGTTCTATAATCCGAAGAACAAGCTCTCTCCATCTCTCTCTGTCCTCCTAGTCTGTCGTGACAGTTGGGGAGCCACTGAAGACGTCACTACCAGCTCACTCCATCTCTCTCTGTCCTTGTCTGTCCGACCGTTGGGGCACCACTGAAGACTTCACAACCAGCTCTCTCCATCTCTCTCTGTCTTCGGCCACTCACATGGTGTCACTCAGCCTGCTTTGCATAGCTTTCTCTGTCTCCCGCTCCTCCTTCCACCTTTGAGAGTCCTAGTGATCTTGTGACATGTCCGTACCATTTTAGTTTTTTTCTCACTGCGGTTAGTAGTTCTTCATATTGTAATGGCTTGTTTTATTCTGGCTTTCACTTCTTTATTGATGACGTGTTCCTTATACAATATGCTGAGGAGGCTACGGAAATGTCTCATCTCTGTGGCCTGAATTATTCTTCTTTGAACAAAAAAAGAATTAATAAATACTCCATGTATACTCGAAGTAGTGCACTCAAAGTATCGCACAATGCACGCGAAGAGTAGTGAGCATCAATGTACCATAAACAAAGCAATATAACCCATAATGCATTGTGAGAAAACAAACATGGTACGGTGGGAGTCATTAGCGATCGGCCAATAGTTATAAATGTAAGCACTTCTGACTTTTTGTGATGATTGTTGAATTTTACAATGTTATAATAATTCTGACAGCGCCAACTCTAGTGTTCAAAATCTTGGCCGTTGTTGAGTGCATTATAAGTGAGTGCACTATGTAGGGGGTAGGGAGTAGGGTCTAGGGAGCGGACACAGCCACTGTAACATGTTGTTCCAGAGTCTTACAAAGTTCACTGTGACATGTTGAGGAAGCGGAAGCGTAGGTGAAGTGTTGAACATGAGTCAGGGATACCCGCGGTCGACCACATGTGAGCGTGGAGATAGTGAATGGTTTGGCAGCAGGTGGCAGCCTTCTGCTGGAGGGAGTCGGCGGAATTGGAAATTACACATTTTAATCTGTTGCTTTGAATCATCTGGTCCATTCTGTTTTACTGCAACAGTGGTTCTTAAGCCCATTTTAAACTCTATCGTATTGGACAAAATTTGTCTTTTTCTGTTCCAGATGTTGCTCCCGGACCTTGTGTTTATGAAATCGCAATCTGATTATTTTGTTCAGAGGATTTTGGAAACAGTGAAATCTTCAGATCGTATTTCCTTTTTAACATTGATAATGATTTTGCTGGTCTGTTTTCAAGTTATATGGGTGAATAAAATGTCTATGAATTGATAATTGTATTAATTCTAAGCCAATGGGTGAGGTGTCTCTTCTTAATTCCAAAAATTGACACCATTTGCAAAGTTTGAAATATGAAACTTCTAGTTTTGATACATTTTGGCCTTCTTTTTGTTTAAGAAATCGGAAACAAATCGTAATTCGAGATTTCAAAGACAAATCGGGATTTAATTTTTTAGCAAAATCTAGAAATCTAGTGACCCTTGTCGTGCCATGTTTTTGTAGTTTAGATCATTTTTTTCATCTTGCAATGCATTTTTGGTTATGATGGGTAGATAGTGAGATGGAGAGAGGAGAGAGATGGAGAGAAGGAAAGAGATGGGGCGATAGTGAGTGATTGGGGGATAGTGAGATGGAGAGATGGAGAGCGGTGGAGAGTGATGGGGAGATAGTGAGCTGGAGAGAGAGGTAGAGATGGAGGGAAGGAGAGCGGTAGAGAGTGATGGAGAGAGAAGGAGAGTGATGGAGAGAGAGAGGGCCAGAGAGGCACTGGGGAGAACAGTAGAGATAAAAATAGGGCCAGCTATCTGATGACAGAGAGAAATGATACAGGCTGGAGGAGAGAGAGAGGTTTCTCCTCAAAAATACAGACACCATTGAAGATTTCTCCTCAAAAAATACCCTGAATATGAACAACGATGCACAGCGTCTGGTACTGGCTTGCCCTTAAAAACATATGTACTGCAGGGTTTGGCTGGGCCGGGTTGCATTGCTGCAACCACAGGTCACCATGCAGGCCATAAGTGATATTGGTTGTAATGTCATAAATTGTGATGTTGTCCATTATGTCGCCCCTCCCTCCCCCCGCAGAGGGAAGGTGGGGTTGAATAGGTGATGGGGTGGGAGATATCGGCAGTAATGTTACACACCTTCTTCCAAGGTGAGGAACAGGTCATATATAGAGGGTAGAGGGGCACCGATCCTTTTCTCTGCGGTTTTGAAATATGAGTTTCAGATTGTGTCCAAGACCTCCCATCCTGGACACTTTCTGTCCAAGCCACTCCCCTCGGGTAAGATGGTCCGGTCCATTAGGGCCAGAAACTCACCCTGCTGGCATACGGCTACTAAACCTTTGATTCAAGCTGCACAAGCCACTCTCTGACCCCAGCTGTTTCTCTGCTTTCTGTCCCCTCTCTCGCTCTCCTTCCCTCTCTCTCTCTCTCTCTCTCTCTCTCTCCCTCTCTCTCTCTCCGTCCCCCGCTCTATCACCCCCTCCCTCTCTCTATCTCCCCCCCCTTCTCTCTCTCTCTCCCTCCTTCTCTCTCAGCCTCTCTCTCTTACCCTCTCTCTCTCACCATCTCTATTCCCCCCTCTCTCTCTCTTCCTCTCCTCCTCTCCCCTCTCTCTCTCTCTCTCTCTCTCTCTCTCTCTCTCTCTCTCTCTCTCTCTCTCTCTTTCTCTCTCTCTCTCTGCAGTAAGGGCAGGGTTCCTATCATGAACCCTGTGTACAGCCCACTCCAGCCAGGGAACCCCTACGGAAACCCCAAGAACATCACATACACTGGTGAGTGGCGTGATCTATAGATAGTATAGATTGTATAGATTAGTATTAGCATAACATGTCAGACATGTGTACACATCTGACACAGCTGTTTGTGTACTGGCAATGATCAGAGGGCGGGAACACATCACCCCAAGTGTAAAATCACTGCACTGGCTCCCCGTCAGTTTCAGGATTTATTTTAAAATACTTCTACTAATAACAAACTCAGTTCTTCATACTCAACTGATCAGCTGGTACCACATCAGCCGCTGCGGACCCTGAGATCCTCCGGCACTGGTATCTTTATCATACCACAAGTTAAATACAGAACACATGGAGAGGCTGCTTTCAGCTACTATGGCCCTCCACTGTGGAATTGTCTGCCCAACGAAAAGCACCACTGCTTTTAGTTGCATTACTTGCACATGACATAACCATGGCAGCCTTTCTGGGAAAAATACAAATCAATTCACAGTTTTCACACACATTATTTTCGTATTGATTCATTACATTTTGAGCAAACATTGATTTTAAATCATGTTTGTTTTTTGTTTTTTTAACCCAGCCCTAATTAGTGTATGCACTCGTCCACGATGTCAACGCCATTCCATTAACGCTACGTAGACAACATGGCAGCCGTTTAGTGCGTCAAGTGTCCATTTTTCACGCACTGGGTTTCTGGCCGTTTTTAGGTCTAGTAACAGAACAGATGGTCTGGTTAAGGTGTGCTGTGGGAGGGAGAGCTTTTTGGACTGAGATTCTCTGTTGGCACAGTTGGACAGTTTCTTGGAAAGTGGTTATTTTGTGACAGTGTGGGGGCGACCAAGGCAGCAACCCAACTCTGCAAATAACTTTTTCTTCTTCTCTATCCATTAGGCACACAAAAGAGCGAGGCTGCATGTTGTCATATTATCTTGTTATTGTCTAGTGAGGCACTGTGGTGATGCAGTGGTTAGCACCGCTGCCTCACCGTAAGAATGTCCTGGGATAACATTTTTATAATGTCAATCTTTTGCATACCAGTATATCACTTTCTGCCTTTTGTCTGTACTATGTTTGGGTAAAACCCACATCCTTTAGATTCTAACATTTTAACAACTTGTTCAAAATGTACATTTTTGTTATCCATATCAGGTGTAGTATTGTGCCCAACGTTACCAAAACCATGTAAAAGCTATCTTCGGGTCTTGTTTTTGACATTATGTTTTGAACAGAAACCAGTTAATATTCTCAATCAATGCCTAAAATAATTGAATAAAATTGTATTTTTAGGTGACGCCGAGCGCCACCGACCTGCCGCTGCAGATAACAGCCTGACCTCTGTAATGTATGCACGACCTTTCCCGGTGCTATCCCACCGCTAACGAGCTAGCAGCACCAGCAGAGCCGCTATAGGCTAGCCTCAATACGTCAGCCGCGCCCGCGTTATAACGAGCCGCTCCCGCAGGCTAGCTTGGGCTAACTAACCTTCCATACGGTGTCCAGGGACCGCCCCCAGTGACCTGGTTCTGTCTCTCATCCCCGTCCCCGCGCCCGCCCACTCTCCCCCTCCAGGCTACCCCACAGGATACTCAACAGCTGCGGTGCCGCCGGCGTACGCACACAGCGTCTACCACACCGGCAACGCTGGCTTCCCTCAAGGTAAGCTGACGAGCGGAGGGCGACCGCTGTCTGCCTGGTGTGTCTCTGGTAGCTTGCATAACATGTGGTCATCTGTGTGTCGGTGTATGTCTCTGTCTGTGAGAGAGAGATGGAGAGAGTGACAAGGGAGAGGGTGCATTTATTCAAGACTTTTCTTCAAATTGTATACATTACATGATCTGTTCCTTCACCAACAACATGCACAGACTACTAAGAACGAGAATAAACAAACACTCAACCCATTGTGAATTGTAAATTTACATTCAAATTATGTATTAAAAATTCCACATTCTTACTCAACTTACATCTGCAAGATGTATGGTCATATTTCAGTGTATACCTTTCTAAATTTCTCAAATTGTGAATTATCCTTTGAAAGTCACAGCAGCTGATGAAACAGTAGTACTGTTAACGTAATGTAACTGAGAAGTGTCACGCCTTCTTTATCCTGATTGGCCTCCTAGTTATGACATCATCAGATGTCCCCGCCCATCTGCTATAAATGAGCATTATTTCCTGATATTGAGTCTTCATACGATTGCCTCGAAAGTACTGAGTTAGTCCTTTTTGGGAGGTGGTTGTTTTGAAGTTTGTCTAAAATTGTTCTCATATTCTCAATTTCCTCTTCTTTCTTCTTCTCTCGTCCTCCGTACAACTCTACTGTCAACTGCTAGTGTATTTCTTATACTAAAATGTAAACCAAAATTCTTCTGTGCAGCGCCTCGAGGCAACCTCGGTTGTGATTTTGGCGCGAGACAAAAATCTGATTTGTGTTTTGTGTTAATTTGTTGCTTAATTGCGCACTATAAATAAAGCATGTTCATCACATGATATTAACAAGGGTGGTGCTGTGAAATGGGTTCTGCTGCACATTACAACAATAACCTCGATTTCCACTTCCACACTTGCAATGATTTATTCCTTAGGACATACCTGTAATCTGCATTACATATTACATGTTACCTCTAAACCCTCTGTTACCAAATCCAACCCTGCAATTATACAGTAACGATATATTGCGGTTTCATAGTTGCAGCTTTTGTCCCATTCATTATGGGGTGGCTAGCTACAAAAAGATATTTTTAACTGCACTTCATTAGTAAATCCAGTAGTTGTTTAATTTGCATCTTTTTAAACAACGCACACCTTCCATTTAATGTCTTTATGACATTTCTTTGCTTCAAAAAAGGCACGTTTACAGTGATGTACCTACTACCTACATGTTACACCCAACCCTGCAATTATACATTAACCGGCAGTATTTATTTATTTTCTTCCCTGAGCGTAGTAACAGTTGCTTGATAGAAGTTTCTTCTTCCACGTCATTCCATCGCGAATGCTCCCCCTCATGCAGCACGCGACAAGTTCATACATTGTTAGCCTGGCTGTGCCAGACTGTGGCACAGTCCAGTTTCCGACTAATCCTATCCAATGAAGATGAAAAATGGGCTGACGCCGGAAAAAAATAGCTTTAAAAAAGCTGGACCCTGTAAACAGCTTATTAGCAGTTCTAGAGCTCTCAATGGTCCTAAATGTACCTGAATTCAGTTGCATTTGTTGTGTTCTGTGCAATAAATGGGTTGTGGCTGCAGGCTTGGAAAAATGCCCAAAATTCCCGGTTAGATTTTAGCAAGGCTTGAATTCTTCTGTTTGTTTTTCTTCAGATTGTCAGGTTTTTCGGGAGGTCGTCCAAGTGTAGTATGAAGTGTGAAGGTCAGATAGGGAAAGTATTTAATGTGATACCCTAAAGCCTATACCCATACATTACCATACATGTATACATTTACTCTTCATCAAAGCTTCTAGGGCGTCATTCAGAATAAACAAACTTGTTGTAGCTCAGTTGGTAAAGCTGCCGTTCCGACAACCGGAGGTATGAAGCCCGAAGAAGGCAAGACGCTGAGCAAGGCACGCCAGACCAAACGAATCGTCCATGCATCGCTAAAATCGCTTTGATTGTTTGAATCAAAAAATCTGATCCGTGGCTCAGTTTCTGCCGACCAATCGGAGCCGTGTTGTGGCGGGCTCTCTGTGAGACGAGATGCGTCCTAATCTGTCACTTGTCTTGCTTACTGTGCTGTGATTGGATAACTTTGTTTTTTTTTGTTTTTAAAATTATTATTATTATGCTCCTTCCTCCCATCTCACGCCACACGCCATTTCGTTCCCATGGACTCCAGAATAGACCCCTGCACTCCCCAAATATTGAAAGCTCATTGCGGGTGCGGGCGGGACGCAGAGCGCACAGTGCGGGTGCGCACGGGAGCGGTAATAAGCTGCAGTCTCGCAAACTAAAAACGTGACTTGCGGTTTGCGGCGCAAATCTTTCTTGCACCGCAAGGCGGCGAGGCAGCTGTCACTTGCTGCCTTGCGGTGCAAATCATTCTCTCGGTGACGAGTGAAAGCTGTCTCGCCGCCGACAGGATCCCGACGGCGGGAGATGAAATAATAAAAGTGGCCCGCTGCCATGCTCTGAGCTCCGGGTCCGGGGGAGCAATATTATTATTAATATATATATATAATATAATTATTTTAGCTCCGCGAGTCTCCGCCGGCATGTGGCTTCTCTTCGAACTCGGTCGCGGACCGGGCTTCAGCCCAGACCCCGGGCGTGCGTCGGAACCGGGGTGGGATTGGGCAATAGGCGAACGTCGGAACTCGGAATTCTGCAGGAGTTGCGGGCGGGAGCGGGACAAACTATTATAGTTGCGGGTGGGAGCGGGACTGAAAATAATAATTCTTTGCGGGAGTCAGCCGGGCGCGGGACTGAACACAACGGGAGCGGGACTGGAAAATCTGTCCCGTGCAGGGCTCTACTGTGTGGAGTTGCATCACCCCCTGGTGTCATTTTACAGCCATTCTGTACCTCTGTAAAACCGTATTCATGGTTAGTGGCGTGTACCTCGCTGAGTTGGTCAGCAGAGGGCAGTAGAGACAGCCATTCCAGACAGAGGTGGACGCTGCCGGAGGGTGCATCCTTCAGAGTGTACCACTAGAGGGAGACAAGACACAGCCAGGTTCACAAGTCAGAGGGTTTCTGTACTATGTTTCAGTGCAGTGAAATATAGTGCACTATATTTGAAGCATAGGGCAATATATTTGAACTATATAAAGATTGCGGCATTCAATTTTCTGTGCAAACTCGACTAATGGATTTTCAAGGGCCGCTGTGCACAGATGGAAGTTTGGGATGTTTTTCTGTGGTAATTGTTATTATGAGGGTGGAATGCCCTAGTGTGCAGCTTCCTAATGTGGGACAGTCAGTTGCCTGAGGTGGAACAGTGAAATGTATTGTTGAGCAGTTGAACATAATGGTACACATTACCATAGTTTGCTTTTACCGTAGTTTCACTGACATTCATTAAATTAGGGAGGAGCCAGAGCCACTGGATCATCATTTAAATGAAATAATTGAAAGTGCATTTTAGAGTTACACATTTTGTTTTATATATGTATATACA
>OMKY01150417.1:3567-14455 GCA_900302395.1 Bregmaceros cantori
CAGGCTAAACGTGGGGGCATCCAGCGCCAGTGTTCTGGAGTGAGTGTGGCCAGCTCCGCTACAGACCAGTTCCTCCAGGAGGTGAGACGCGTTTCGGTCCATTTGCTCATTTTTTTCGGACGTACTAGTGGAGACCAGGGCTTGAAAACGAAATTATTATTAAAACGTTCCGTTCCGAACAGTTCAGGTAGGTCTAGATTTAATGTTTTCGTTCTTAAAACCGTTCTACTGTCCAAAATATTGGTGAGCAGAAGATGGGCCAAACTGGGAAACAATGGCTGTGTCCAAAATCGCTCCCTATCCCCTACTCCCTACCCCCCATATAGTATTAGAAATTATTTTTAAAACGTTCCGTTCCGAACAGTTCAGGTAGGTCTAGATTTAATGTTTTCGTTCTTAAAACTGTTCTACTGTCCAAAATATTGGTCCTGAACCGCTTCTTAAACTTCCTTATATTGTGCAATGTTAAGTTTAGATATAGTTTTTATACAAAATATTTTTGGTGGACGTTCAAAGTTCAGAGCAAGTGTATTAACGCCATTACATTAGCTTCCTCGTCTGTCCACAAGATGGAGCCACAGATGCATGGGGCTTGACGACTGGCAGTGAAAGTAGACGGAATTCTCCCAGACATAGGATATGTTAAAATATATAGAGAACAGAAAAAAAACGGTTTTAACCGGTCTAGTGAATTTCATAATGTTCCATTTCTGTAGTTGAAGACATATTTTTTCATTTCCGTTTCCACTCTTCGTAAAATTCTGTTCGTTTCCGGTTTCCGTTTTCGTTCCTTGAACCGGTTCGGAGCCCTGCATAGGATGTGCTAAAATATATAGTAAACGGAAAAAAACAATTTTTAACCGGTTTTGTGGATTTCATAATGTTCTGTTTCTGTTCCGGAATATTTGAAGAAATCTTTTTTTCGTTTCCGTTTCCGCTCCTTGTAAAATTCGATAAAATTCCGCTCAGTTTTCGGTTTCCGTTTTCGTTCTTTGAACCGGTTCGGAGCCCTGCCTGTGACAGTGTGCACTAAAGAAACAGAATCATCTTATCATCTGTTCTTCTCTTAGGCTCTGATGGGCAGCGGCCTCGAGGACCTTACAAGCGACCCCGACTTCATGGCGCTGACCCGGGACGAGATGGCCGAGGCCATGCAAGCCGCCCCGACCGACATAGAGGGCGTGGCCCGGGAACTCATCAAGCGCCGGAAGCAGCGCGCCGCGCCTCCCCCCGCTCCCGTCGGCTCCTCTCGCTTCCTCGTGCCGTCCATCCCAATGGAGCCGGCACGTCCCCAGGCGCCGGCCCGCAAGAAAAAACGGGCAACGCAGCCGGCCACGCCCACCAGGCGGCGCGACGTGGCCGATTCTCAAGTGTAAAAAAACCAAAACGTCTTTTTCCCGTACCAGGGACTTTTTTTTTTGCCAGGGTAGTTCAAGACTCTGGCCGTATCTTAATCTCACCCGTGGGTGACACTGACAATCTTCGGACACTCGTTTAGCAATGTTGAGACCCTAACGATAACGTTGGGGGGCTAACAATCAGCCCCAAAGTGGCACCAGAACGGGCTGCGTTGAAAGCTGAGTGCAAGGCAAACACCAGGTTTGATCCACCACACTCTAAATGCACATTAATTTGGTTATTTATTCATTTGATTTACTTTCACTTATTTTTTTTTTTATTTATAATGTTGAGAAACACATTTAAAAGTCTTATTCTAATGTTTATTTATTTTCCTGCCCCCAAACCGATCCGAGAACCTAACCACGATAGTATTTTTTACTTTAAATAACACAGGTACCAAATGTAAGGTAGTGTTTTTATATCAACAAAATGTTATATTTATATTCATATACTTATAATTTGAGAATGCAGATTACTATTACGTTCTTTAAAAATCAACTAAAAATGGATTGTTTGATCTTTGATGTGTCCGGTCGGTCACAGGTGAGTGGACTACAAACTAGTATCTACGGGTGCACTTTGACATTTTTATAGCATTCGGGCGCCTTGCATTACCGAATTAACGTGACACTTTACCTCAGAACTCAACGGTCCCTAAGGGTCTTTTTGGTTCTATCCGCAGCGGTAGATGCATTCTCTGGGTTGAGTCTTGTCTGCGACACTGCCGGTGTCGCAGTGCGCTGGTGCAAACCGCTACTGGCGTGCGATCTTGTGAGCAATCCGAGGTCTCTGTGAGGAAGGTTAGGGTTGTAATCAGTACTTGTTGTTGGGGTGGTACTGACCCAATAAGGTTGGTATTATAGGATGGGATTTTTGTATGAAATCAATTGTTATCAATCGAATGTTGATAACTAGAGACATATCTAGAGATAGAGACAACTTGGCCGAAAAGGGGAACTGTTTATTTTTGTCCCTAGACGAGCCTTGTTTGAGATCAATCCTTCATATCGTGGGATGGATCATTGAGCGAATCGAGATATGTTGGGATGCCCCGATACCGGTATCGGGGATTGGCCCCGATACTCACTTATGTACCTGTACTTGTTGCCGATACCATGAACCGATACCACTCCTGTGAAATGAGGCAGTGCTGCCTATTCTACCCCGACCTACATTCATGTCAAAATATTATATCAAATAAACATAGGCTTAATATTTTAATGTATTTATTTTTTTGGGTGGGAAGGGTGTATCGGTAGTACTCGGTATCGGCGAGTATTGAAATTATTGTGCTCGTATCGGTTAAAAAAAAAAAAAAAAAACGGTATCGGTGCATCCCAAGAGATATGTGACGTTCTTCATGGTCACATACACACACATGGTTTTTGTACATAGAAATGACCGTGATTCATGTCGTCAAGCGAATGAAGACAAGTTTGTGGAGATGGCAAATCCAGATCCAGAAAGTAAAAATCCTGCCATGTTTTGGCTCTACCTGTGCACTGCAATTAGCAGCTGCTCCTAATTAGAGAAGCTCTTCAGTTGGGGTGCTCTGCTAATCAGTGACACCTGTTTGCAGTGCACTTCTACGCTGGGTAGAAGCCAAAATGTGGCAGGACTTTTACTTTCTGGAGCTGGATTTGCCATCTCTGATAATTAATATATCTGACTGTATTCTACTAGCTCATCCATGAGCTACAATAGCTCATGGATGAGACGAGGCGGCTCAGGGTGTGTTTCCATTGGAGTTTGTTGACGCCTGTCAGGGGCCGCGTGAATACTTGAAATATGCGCTTGTGCCAGCGGTGTTTCACCTCGAGTTGACGCTCATGACAAGAGGCCTGTCCAGGAAGGTTGGCGTTAGATCGTATACTTCCTTTAAACGGCATAGGTTTCTGTCCTTTCCTTTCTCTGGAAAGGAAAGGACAGAGGCAGAGACTCGCGGAGCTGAAATAATTTAATATCGACGCTGCCGCTATTAATTCTTCACGAACAGAGAGGGCACCTTGCAGGGAAGTCGTCCTGCGAGTGGCTGTGTGTGGTTCCCCGCCGGGAGGGCAGAGGAGAGCTGCGCCCATATAGCTGATGGCTGCGCTACGGTGATTCGGCTGGCTCCCGCTGCGATATTTGAGCACACACGCCCCCCCTGCCTCCACCCACGGGGACGAGTGCACACTGGTCACACTTCACACACACACAATTCACACATTCCAACTTCTTCAACTTCCACGTCCACCGCCTCGCTTGTTTCCCGCGCATGTCGGCGTTGAACGACATCGGCAACTGGTCGCTGGACGCAAATTGTTGCGGCACGTATCAATGCTGCATCTCTTCCCATCCACTTACATGGCATTTTCAGGATATTCGCCGCCTTTGACAAGTGTCACAAACTCCAATGGAAACACCGTCAGTCAGATGTGTGAAAGCACACTTCCTTCCTAAAACGACTAATACAAATTCTCAGCGCCACATCCCTCAGCAGCGCCTCTCATGGTTTACCTGTGTGCCGTACTTGTTCCATTTGCCAAACTCGTCTTCCCAATACCACAGCCACTCAGTGGTGAGCAGGAAGCTGGGTTGGAGGACGGACGATATGGATGAGAGGCGCCGTACTTTCCGTTGTCCCATTGTCATCGTGTCAAAGCAGACCTCCTCCACAGTGGCAAAGCTGGATATCAGGGACCACAAAAGACAGTGTTCTGTATGAGAGAATGGTAACACTCAACATCTATCTATCTATCTATCTATCTATCTATCTATCTATATATATATATATTAATATCATTAAACAAAAATTCAAGTTAGTTCATTTTTTAGAACCATTACATCAAAATCGTACAGCCCTGAAATAAATACTTAATTATTTTAATTATATTTGTTTAACTATATTTAATAAAACATTGCTGACTTGAAAACTGCTATGCACAATGTACACGGTTAGTGAATACTCATAATTGATTAGTAAAATATTATATATTAGAAGTGGGCAGTATACCAAAAAACTGTATCCTGAAAAAATACAGAAGACGTTTAGACTTATTGTTTATTTTCTGTTTAGTTTTTTTTCACAAGCAGCCACAGCCCATTTATTGCCCATAGTAAATTCAACTCTTCAACTGCTGTTCAGAGGGTTCTGAACTGGAGAGCCTATTAGCAGTTCAATAGCTATCCAGGGTGCTGAAATTACGTAAAGTCAGTTGCATTTGTTACGTTTTGTGCAATAAATGGGCTGTGAATGCAGGCGCGTGTGTTCCACGGTCTGGTAACCAGGCTAATGCCTCCTATACATTAGCATTTATCTACACTAAATGAAGATTGAGCTATGCTACGTCTCTTCCAACAGTGTTTTATTTATTTATTTTTAATACCAGGATGAATACAGATACCGACGTGAACTGCAGGATATCCTGCGAAATGGATTTTTGGCCATATATTGTCTATATATATAGTTTCATCCCTCTCCTCAAAGTAGTACTAGTAATCGCAATACCTGGATGGAACATTCCCACACCTCTTTGTCTTGTCGGGCATACAGAAGTCCGCCTCGATCATCACAGATTCAGACAGCTCAGTCCAGTCATTGCCATCTTGCACCTCCCATCTGTACGGTAGCTTATGATGGGCTTTAAAACACTTGTCTGAACAAAAGAAAATATGGTTGTTAATAGTGGAGAATCAGCTCAGGGTTCGAATCTGTGCCGTAAAACGCAACCATACAAGATATATTTACTAGGGTTATCTCAATCTGATCCTCTGATCATAATTTTAGTTCTTTTCGGGATTGTGATTTCCGTTTCATTTTCCAGCATAGCCTGAAGTTCCCGTTTTTCATCCAGATGTATCAAATATAACACCCAATAAAAGGCTATAAAGTTTAAAAGAATATTGTTAAACTGCAGCCGTCAGCGGATTAGTATTAATAGCCAGCGTGGCTTACGGATTGTGCAGTCACATTATCAACATTTTCACAGACAAAATCAGAACAATTATGAACTTCAAATCTTATTGTATCCCCAAAACGCAAAGGGTGGACCAAACAATGAAAGAATTAATTGTGGCCAATTATTAGATTGTTGAATTAGATGCCAATGAATTTGATGAGCAATTATCATCTAGTATTCCAAACTCTCCTCCTCACCAACAGGTAAGATCGGGCCGGCTTTCGGTAATGATGATGACATTGGAAATTGCTTGGTTGTATTAACAGTGAATTCCAGTTTAATCACCAGTCTCTGATCAGAGTCGGATCATAGCAGCTCTCGGTTGAATTGAGATGGAACTCATTTTCCCGTTGTCCCCGAGACAACGGGGGACAGAAAATGTTGGAGACCACTTTTCTAATTAACATCAGTTGTTGAAGTTGAAATACTTCAATTTCAGGTCAAAAAGGTCAGAACAATAATAAAACACCAATTCAAAACAGTGATGACTGAAAAACATAAAAATAAGACAGGTCTCAGCTGTATGACCGGTTGTATGAAATAGATGGAGAGCACTGACTACAGCTTTGGTTTTTCCCCTTCCTTAAGGTTGATCTTGAAATTTGAATCGTTTGTTGTCTTCCCTTATTTGAGGAGGGAGACTGTTCCACTGGTGGGTGGCTCTGACAGAGAAGACACTTTTTGATTTTAACACGTGTTTTAGAAACCAATGTAATGAACTCACCATCCGAATGCCTGCAATTGCCTTTCAGGAAATACAGGCAAATCTCTGAAAGCACAAGGAACACGTTTTATGAAAATGTGCATAATGAATCAAAATAATCAAAAACAAGTAGAAATATTGATACAAAGCTAAGAGTGGAAGGCAAGCAAAACTTGAATAGTTTCTATTTGAGCTAGTTCTAGTGCAATGTGCAATGTTCTAAGTACTGCCTACTGCCACATCTTAGGGAGGGCAGTGTTGATCATCGACTGCTGCTCAGAAATGCTTTCTGCGTTTCTGACCGATTACCCATTTTTCACTCTTAAGAATATTTTTCTACAAAATGCAACTCCAAGGTCTTCACAGATCCGGTCAAATATCTTCAGGACCAATATGAGGCCACTATATTATAAACAAATTATTATTCAAAAATCATTCGCAAAGTGACCCGACACCAGAGGCCCTATTCATCTCAGCGATTTCCAGAACTGCGTGCTGAACTTAAATCTGCTGTGCACCAACCAGATTGCAAGATTTCTACAAACTCTGTGTTATATTGAAACAAAACATGCACGTTCACGTTAGCAAATGGCAAATTATAAAATGGATATAACAAAACATCGTACGTCAAGGTGGCAGCAGATTTCCACTCATCTTTATACAAAGTTGTACCTTCGTAACTTCTTTTAACTTGGTGAGCTTGTTGTTTCTTGGGCAGGCTGTCTCTGCAGGAACCCGGGGTAGCAGCAGCACCATTGGCACCTGTGTTACTGGCTACACTGGCAGTATAACCTGAATTAAAACAAAAACAGAAGTATAAATTAACAACAGTAATAGAGTATGATTGTAAAGAAAATCAACTTGAACCAGAAATGTTACGAAGCTACATTTTACTTTATTTTGATTATCAATTAACCAGACATTATTACAGATAATTGATTGATTAATCTGTTCATTTCTTCTTTGAATCAGAGTAAATTTTGACCTGAAACATTATCAACTAGAAGCACTCAGAGATTGCAATCAGACACCGTAGTGGCACAAAATCATAGTATTGGTAGTGCTAGCAGTATGTGTGGCAACCCATTATCGATGCAAGTGTTCGTAGAGTAGCGCGATTGCTATTGATGCCACCGGCAAACATGCCAACTACAATTCCCAGCGGCCCCTGACCCAGAAGTCTAGTCACGTGACTGCACAGCGATCTATCGGTAAGTTGGTGATTAAGTATGAGTGTGTTACTTATAGGCTACAGAAATGCACCAAAGTTTAATCTCTTCTTTCGTTTATCATTTCCAACAATTCTGCAAAATTTCATCTAGACCCATGCACAACTTTTTCAGTTATCGAGGGGACAAACCCGTTAACATGGTTAAAAACATAACCTGCTTCGCGGCTACGCCCCGGCGCAGGTAACTTGTAATGTTATTAAATGTTACAACTTTTTGATCTCTCGCTATCTTCACTTATAGGAGATTGCGCACATTTCCATTTCATTATTAGCATGGGGTCTACTCTTCCGTGCAATCTTATAAGATTGTTTTTTCACCCAAGCTTACTTATTATCTCTATTTCATCGTTTTTGTTGTAAAGCAGACCTTGCAGAAATGTCGGCGAGGGGAGGAGAACTCACAACGATACGCATACCTGTAAATTTGCTGAATAACTCTGGCGATGGTGACCGGGAATGGAGCAACTCTTGGATAAGTATTTCATCTCATGCCATCCGACGATTGGGTAGTGAAATTTATGTGCACTCATGTCTCTGGTCATGCTAGTCAAGGGAATTCATCTTGACATGGTTTGTAATTTCATGTTTTGATGTTGTAGTAACGCAATGTCACTACGTGGAGTATAATCAAACTGGCGTTCGTATTTCCGTATTCCAAAAAGAACGACTGCGTATGGTACTGTGCAGTTAATTTATTAAACTTTTGAAAATAAATAAGAAAGCCTAATAATCTCTGATTTAATCGAATTATTTCATTCGGCCGTTGCCACCGCCGTTGAATAACTGTTGCTCCCATGTTGCACTACACCATTGTTCCTTAAAAGCAAGCCTGTGCCAATCAAGCGCAGCAACAATCAACATGAATGAATAAAAATATAAACAAACTCTAACATAAAGTGTCCACTATTTAAATATTTATAATAAAGTTATCAATTATTTTCTTAAATAACAAAATAATATATGTTATTCCACGGCCGTATTATCTATTGAAATTAAAAATGTTCTTTTTCCAAAAGAAATTATATTGTAGGCCTAATTGGCGCCTACAGATGTCTTTTGTAATTATTTGTGTAAGAACTTTTGCTGCTTAAAATCCTTTATTGCATATATTGTTTTCGAACCTGTGTGATCCGTACCATCAATCTTCGGAGCAGCATCTCCACCAGCATTAGAACCATCACAGCCACAGTCAGAAAGAGTAGCAGCGCTAGCTTCACCGCCTGTAGCATCGGCAGCAGCTGATCCACGGCTGGTCTTGGATCTGTGACCGGCGGGAGCACCGGGTCGCTGTTTCCCTTTTGGCCACTGCTTGGCTCTGAAAAGATCACCTAGGATCTTCTTATTGATGTACAGGCTCTCCAAGGCTGGCAGTAAGTCATTGGGGACACCACGTTTCTGGAGGACCTGTATAACGAGCAGACTTGATTAAATCCATGTTAGGGCTGCACGATTATTTATCTGATTCAATTGGTCGAAAATGTTGACATCGCTAGAATCACACCAATTATCTTTACCGTGGCAAGACAGAACAATGTGTGCTCGTGCATGTAACACCGCATGTTGAGCTGACTAAATCCGAGTCAACTAATCAGATCTTCACCGTCATATCCCTGTACCAATTATATGGATATTTCAAAGGTGATATCCAGTACCCTTGGTGAGTTCAGATATAAAATGAGCACACGGTTGAACGGGTTCCAACAAGTTTATTGAAACCCAAAAAGTATCGAGGTGCAGCAGATCTCAGACAGTCAGCGTTTCTGTCAAGATGTGCTCCTGTCTCACAAAAACATGATATCTTATAGAGCAAAATATAAGTACGTACATTTGTTATCACAACAGTGCATGTTCAGCATGTACAAAACATCGAGCATGTAACATTATGTCCTTAAAAATTACCTGTTTTGGTTGGTTGCGTAAGTGCCTACAGGGTGTACGTGACATGAGTAAACACAATTGCACTTGTTAATTTCAATATTCCAATAACAACCAATCAGAATTGAATTCAGAATCAGAATTCAGCCCCTGGTAAGGGGCGCTCGCAAACAATCATTTGCACGTATTAGATGTAAAGTGTCACTGCGACACATTTGTGTCAACTGTCATGTCAGTCACGAATAAAGATCATCTGCCAAAAACATGAATTCATCTCATCGCTCAAAATCAACAATCTCCATGTATTAGCTGTAACGTGTTGCTTACCCCTTCCCAATTAGTCTAGTGGGCAAGACATTGTTTTTAGGGATCCGCGTTGGCCGAGTGGTTATGGACACCGCACCAAACGCGACCCCATTCATGTTAGTGGCGCTCTGTCTACCGCAGCGTCGACTTGTCTGCAATGTCTACCTCCGATCTCTTCAACCCAGTTTCCGACATATCCTATCCAATAAAAATGGAAAAACGGCGCTGACACCGGAAAAAATACCTAAAAAAATGTTTTTAGATTTCAACAGTCAATCTTCGCTTTGACAGACATGTTTTCTTTGTCTATAAACATATACATATCAAACGTATACATATCATTCATTTACCCATGCCATTTGCCTTACTGATGCCACAACTTCAGTAACAAAGTTCCGAATAGTGAGAGTCCATGAGCAAATGAAACACAGTTGCTATATCCATTAGGCCACACGTATCAATTAATCCATTACCACCTTTTCCTCGATCTAATTTCGCCAGACCAAATCACTGCACAAGTAGGCCTATACATATTCTGGCTTGCCAAATACCAGGCTAACAAAAACATCTTTTATCTAATGACGTGATTAATCAATAAAGATTTTGAAAGAAATCTTGACTACTAAAATAGTCAAGTGAATACATTACCCTCAAGGGCTGCGGCTCGTAGAAATCATGGCACCGCGTGCAGTTCTCTTCACAAGGGCGCCGCAGGTGCCTTTCACAGAAATGGATCTTAGTGCAGTTTTCCGCATCGGGGCATGTGCCATTTACCCCCTCACCATTGTTGTAGTCGTGACAGATCTACGCAGAGGAAAGAAAGAAGAAATACAAAACATCACACAATCTCCAAATGAGTGTTTGCAGGACACTCATCAATTGTTAGATCAGAATACATTTTTTGCAGAAAATGAATGAATGCATGAAATGTATTTAACGACAGACAGTACAGAGCCATTAGTCATTCCAACATGTCACACAGCAATAGAGACACTTGGTGAACAGCTCAGTAATTGAATAAATTAATATTGAATAAAATGCTGTACTGACATCATGTCTGCCATCAATGATGACACCAATTGTAAGGAAAACAGCCTAATTCAATTTCAAGTTCTAGCTTTATCATGCAATTCAAACACAGAAAACATTTTTTTTTCCTCACCAGGGGTAAGAAGTAAGTATCATTCTGCAACAGCAACACGCACAGCTGGCGGTTGGTAAGTCCGGCCACTCCATGTTTCTTCAGAAGCTCATGGTTGACGGTCCCAACAAATGTGAGAGAGTCCCGGTCGTGGGAAAAGATGCACTGTCTCCTGCACACAGGGTTGTTTGGTAAACCCAGATTACTTTTTTGACTTGAGTTCTGTTTAAAAGTAATATAAAAGTAAATGGAGAGTTATCACCATAGTGCGAAATACGGGGGGGTCAGGG
>OMKY01150584.1:4642-17558 GCA_900302395.1 Bregmaceros cantori
TTATCATGTTTTATCATGTCTTATGACATATATGGTAATGATTATAGTTTCTTTCCTTCCTGGCCAACAATTACTTGCATACGAAAGTAGTCCTGCTCCCAGCCAAAAGGACAAAAGTATGCTAATGTATATTCGCATTTGTGTGGGCCAGCCTGACTCCGACCCCCTGCAGAGCAGGAAGAAACACCTGGAACACTCCCCTGTCCCCCCCACGGAGTCGAGCGTCTGGCTGAAGACCACACCTTCCTCCCACAATGTGTATATAAACCCGGACTCTGCATTCAATCCGGGCCATTTCTTCACCTGCAGAAGCGTGGCCCAGGAAGACAATCTAGTTTTGTCTTCCTGTAAATATTGTTTATTATTTTGTTGTTACTGGAAATAAACCGTTAACCCATTGGATTAAATTATTCTTTGTCTGGACCTTTCTACTCCCAACGAACTTGATATGTGATACTCTTACTTAAATGTGTGTTATGTTGCCTCGCTCGGTATCATTTGTTAAATAAGTTGATGTATCCTGACTGATAAGTTAAAACACATTCTAAGAGTATTTTTCCCTCCACAGCTCGTATTGTAAGTAAGTAAAATTCAACATTTTCACACACTTTTTTTTATAAAAATACATTAAATACATTAAAATTATATCGTACGCAATTCATTGCGAGCATCCTGCTGAGAGGGGGCGCAGTAGCTGAGTCTAGAAGAAGAGATATGCTGGGTGATGCGGCAGCGACGTGATATCCCTACATGCTTATTTATATTCTGCAAGTGCGAGGTGTGCCTCACTTTTGAGTGTGTGATTCATACATGGTCATTGAACCATGTTGCAATTGGTGCTTGCAGGTTGCCATATGCCTACCTGTTGCAGCTGCGTGCATGGACACCGGGTGAGGCAGAAAGTCTGTTGCCTCACACTGAGGGAGCAAAGCCGTGTGTTGCTGCGGCTGCTGCATCATGTGTATGTTGCATGTGTTGTATAATTACGGTGGGTGCAGACTGAAAAGGAAATGCCATCTATATCACCTCTCTTTCTGCTGTGATTGTAGTTTCTTCATCTTGTACGTACATTTTTAATACTTCCCTTACATGTATGTGAGAGTGTGCGTGCGCGTTGATGTGATTGTGTGTGCCTGTATGTGTGTGAAGAATGCTGATGAGATACGAAATAACCATACTGACAGTGTTTTAACCACTCATGCTCATTGATTGATGCTCATTATATTAAAAATATTTAAACATACATTTCATCGCACATACATACGTTCTTTCTTTTCACAAGCGAGTTCAGAAGTCTGCCTACACGGAAAAAGCTAATATGGCCGCCAAGAGGCCCCTCTATCGGGGCAAGAAGAACGGAGAACTCCGTAACAAAATTTACCGACAAACACCGCCCATCGCCGGTCGATTCCCACAGCTGTCATATACTCGTCTCGATTGGCCAGCATGGAAAGTAGAGTCTTGAATCATTCTCGGCGGAAGTCAGTGACGACGTTTTACACTTTGATTTTTTTTTTAATTAAAAGAGAATTGAAAGAGATTGTTTTAAATCATTCCCACATAAATGTAGACTGAACTAGGGTGATTTTCAAATAAAAAGTTCAAAACTTGAAAATCTACCAAGGATTTCATAAAATTCACCAGGGGAAAAAGTGGTCTTTTTTTCATGTTTTTTTTTAATGTTTCATGTTTAATTCTAAATCTTCACTACAAAGGCCAAGACATTTTCTGCAAGGTTTTTGGGTGATTGCTATGCTAGTTTGAAAAAAGACAAAATGTGTATAGCAATGATTTTGTTTCATAGGCTTTATCCATGGTTATTTGACACATGGTAAATCACCTAAAAGAGAGCCTGTTCCAGGGGGTTAAGAACTAAATAAAGAATAATGCATTGTAAATGATAGGAATACAGATGCCAATCTGAGAGAAACATTACAAAAAATGTGAAAGTTGTAAGTATAATGAAATGCCATTCCCGCAGGACCATTGCTCACAACCAGTACAGCGCGAGTCACAGGTGTTTTAATGCGACCTGGCTGTATATTGTAATTGTTTCTAATCAGCGCTGTTTGTGCAAAGTTCACCTTTATTAATATATGTTTGCACCGAGCAAAGCTCACACCCTCTCTCTCTCTCTCTCTCTCTTGGTGCATCTCTCTCTCCCTCTCTTTGTTTCTTGCTGACACAAATCAAATCAACTTTTTTTTCCAGCCGCAAGGGCGGACCAAAGTGCCGTACAGTGCAGGCCTACGGGGAGGGCATGAGACAGGCAAATGCAAGACAGGAATAAAGCAACCCACAAACAAGTGCCAAACGGCCAAATAAAATAAGTAAATAAGTAAATAATAACGATAAAACTGAAAGGATAAGAATATACAAATACAATAACGCAAATAAAAAAGATAATAGTTTATGGCATAAGATTAGATAAGATCACACACCTCCAAAAGTGAGAGTTTTTGTAGTAGTGTTTTTAAAAGGTGTTTACAAACACACATGGATGCAGGAATTTGCAAATGCGTTCACAGCCACTACCGGTCCCACGTGATTACAAATGCATCAACGCACAATGTCGAGCCATTTGCATTTTGGTTGGAATCCAGGGTAAGTCTGACAACATGAAAAAGTAATATTTTCTAAATAGAAAAGTCAGATGCATTATAATAAATTAACAGTGGGCTACATCCATGGACGCCGAGTGATTAGTCCACGGGTTATTGCAGATTGCCCTGGGAGTCTATCATCACAACACAGGATAATAAACTTTTTTAATGTCTAAAGCCACTTCTCCACTCCAAAAAACCTCAAGCCACAGTTCGGCATATCTCAGTTGATGAGGTGGTGCCGGATTTTTAAAAACTTTGATACGCCAGTGCTCACCCCACTCCATGTGACACCCCTCCCACACCCAGCCCCCCACTGGTGTCCACCTTCGTTTTATTGATGCCTGCCAGACTGGGGAGAGGGACACGCCCCCCTCTGTGATTGGCCCGGCCACGTTGCGTCACCCCCTCGGGGTGTGACCAATCGGCGACCAGCAAACGTGGCCACGGACGGCCACATTCCAGACGCTCACCTCAGTGGGTCCTGAAACCTGGTGTGGCCTGGCCGATTAGCGCTTGTGGAGAAGCGATTTTCCGGGTGGATGTGCATGTGAACTGTGCCGTGCTGGCCTGTGGAAAAGGGGCTTAGTAGTCTCAGTAGGCAGGGCCTTGTGGCGCCTGACTGAAGGAACAGGGGATGAAAAGGTGTGTAGCAGTGTTACTTGCTTTCTTCCTAATCATGTTGTGGAACGGGTTCTGGACAGATATCCACTCTTATTCAACTCCTGGAAAAGTTAATGACCCCCCCTTTCGTGCCAATTGTATCCTACAGAATATTCATAGGTTTTTGGAGTGGAAAAAGTGGTGAGCACAGTTTTTCCTAGCAATTAGTGTAACAGCAGTGAACCATGTTGCAAAGACAGTGATTGAACCGACCACTAAAGGCATTTTGTTTTAAATATTGTGACTGCTTTATATAGGCGCCGCCACCACAGCAGATCTTTCAAGTTGACGCGATAACTTTTGAGATGGCTGAATTCAACATGGCCACATTTTTGTTTGGTCCATAACGACTGACTGGTTGGATGGATTTGGTCCCGATTTCTTTAGATTTGTTTTCACAATATTTGTTTGCTTCTACGATAAAGCATGTGCATTTTGTTTCATATAAATAAAAAACATAAAATCTTTCAAGCTGGCTGACTTTTTCCTTACACAAAATCCTGTATGCCAACACTTTATAAAAGCTAGATTAACTGGCATATGGATGATGAGATTCAAGCTTATTTTTTTCATCCCTATGGAAATTTGGACAGGAACAGCACCTTCCAATTTTTAAACACTCACATAAACACCCTGTACCATGTGTGGCGGGTGTGAATCGAATGCAATGCATCATGGGAGCCGAAAGATCACCAGTCGATTGCCTAAGGCACGGCTATTTTGGCCCGCAGGCCAAATCCAGCCTGCCAACCATTCTTTTCTGCCCCCCAGAGCAATTCCCCAAAAATAATAATGTATATATTTTTTATTGGTCAAACATGTTTTATCTATCTGCGATGCTGCTCTTTGCCTCACCAGAGGCACTAGAAATGTGTTGTTGAGTATTCAGGCTAACTGAGATTCTGTTCTTTACCTCAACAAATGCACTATTTGTGTGTTGTTGTTTCAGATGTTGCTTGTTACAAACAAGAAAGCACCATTGTTGCATAGAATTGAATACCTTTGGTGATTGAAGGTGACCTATGGTGATTGGCTGTGCAGCCTATTACTGTCGGTTCTCCTGGTGATGTCACAATTCCTAAAAAAAAAAAAAAAGCCTGACTCTACAATAGACTTAGGTTTTACTGATCCTTTCATCAAGTTTTTATGGATCTCCCTTTAGCAGTCGGCACCAACTGGGTACCTCTAGTTTGAAATTGGGTTTGTCTGGTGCCTAACGGTCTCCTAACTTCCGAGCATGCAATAGAGACCTTCTCTTGCTCTGAGGTATTCTTTAGATATAATTTTCACAGGGTATTTGGTGAAACATGAGTGCAAATCTCTTGTCATGAAAAAATAGGTGAGGGTTAAGTAAAAGGAATAATGTAAGAGCCAACCACAGAGAACATGCAGTTATATGAGCCTGGGCGATGCGTCATCATCAACCTACCTAATGGATCACTCAGCTCTGGTTGCAGCGTTCACATCTTTTCTTATTCTTCTTTTCTATTCTTATTATTGCTGATTGGAAAGTGTCCATGTGTGACAAGAGGATTATTCGCGTTCTTGGATATTGAAAATTGCCTTCTCTGTGTCTCTGTTTATTTTAGCTCATACCTTTAGCACTACCATCATCATATTTAACTTTCTACTGTTGTAGCAGAATGCACCAACACGGGTCATCCTTTCTCCAGAGGCGCCAGATCTGTTCAGTTTAGGGTTGGCAGGTCAAGTCCTGGCCATTTATTTTCACGGCATTGATTGGGTTTGCGTATTTTACCTTCCATTAATCAGAGTTAAAGATTAAAGTTCTCTTACTTGTCCTATTGGTTTGCCGTAAATTGAGAGATGGAGGGGTTTGTTGCTTCTATCGGTTTCCACTGCATTCGGTTTTGAATACATTGATAGCAAGGCCTGCTTCAGCTGTGTTTTTAGTTAGAAAGTTGGCCAAGTGGTTATGGACACCTGACCTAACGCGACCCCATTCATGTTAGTGGCGCTGTGTCTACCGCAGCGTCCGCAGTGTCGTGAGTTCGACTCCACTCGTCGACTTGTCTGCAATCTACCCCCGATCTCTTCAACCCAGTTTCCGACTAATCGTATCCAATAAAGATGGAAAAACGGCGCTGACACCGAAAAAAAAAAAAAAAAGTTTAGGAAGTGTTTATTGGCAGCTATGTTGTTGACATCGCTTGGACATTGGTTGGCCTACGATTGTCATTATGACTAGACAAATTAGCATGGCTGAGGTAATGTCTGCTTGTTTTACTTCATTTTAGATTCTTTGGCTAGTTTCACTTGTTCTTTCTAGAGGCAGTTTAACATTGTAAAGCCCATTTGGTACTTCCATTAAATTACCTAGGGACATCTGGTCATTCTCAATTACAGCCTGATGCATGTGTTAGTTTGTCACGCGTTTTAACGGGATAAGCAAAAGTCTGTCTTTTGCTCAAATTAAAGACATTAAGACGCATGTGCCGTAATTTTGCTTGCCACATGTGCACGCACATGCACAGACTTCACTCACACACAACCGCACACACACACATGCGTGCGTATTATATATAAATTGATTAAAGTTATTATTATAAAGTTAAATAATTCAATCTGAATGTATTAATTTTGAAGCATGATTAGTGCATGGGAAACTTTCGCTGATTCGTTCTCCATGGGGGCGCGCACTGTACTGCCAACGAGTGCACAGTGCACCTGTTCCATGCGGCTTTTATTTTTAAAATCCCTCAGTTGGGCGGCGCTTTTATTTAGAAATCAGATAATGAGCCAGACTGGGAAGAACACACGGCTGAGTGGCCTCATAACAACCAACGGAACTAAATTAGAGAGCCAGGGACGTGAAGGGGCTGAACTCATGCCTGGCCAGCTGGCCACGGTTGTTTTGATCAACATGAACCAAACTAGGAGTTGCTTCTGGTCACACACTGGCCTATGTTCAAGTAATCTCCACCAATGTCTTGTAAGAATATCTGCTGAACTGGATCTGATTTAACTGTCTGATTGGAAAAAAAGCCAAAGTGAGGTCCGCGTTGGCCGAGCACCTAACGCGACCCCATTCATGTTAATGGCGCTGTGTCTACCGCAGCGTCCGCAGTGTCGCGAGTTCGACCACGCTCGTCGACTTGTCTGAAACTAACCCTATCCAATAAAGATGGAAAAACGGCGCAGACGCCAGAAAATATAACAACATTTTTATTGACAGGGTTAATGTGAAGGGGGATGAGAGCGTGGGGAAGGAGACCTGTAGCATACTTATGAGGGGAAGCGATCTTACGTACACTGCGACATAGGTTTCTCCGTAGCTCGCTGGCCACCAGACGCTACCAAAGGACGTTACCGCACTGCTATAAAATTGCATTTCCACCGGCAAACAACGGGTGTGCGTTGTTGCATTCTTAATTCACCCAAAACAGCCCTCAGGAAAGTCACTATCAGTTAGCTGCGTGCTCGCGCACGCGTGTGTCTGTGTTTGTGTCAGAGAGCGAGGGGAAGAGAGAGGGAGCGAGGCGGGGAGGCAGGGGGAGAGATCGCTCATATAAATATTCAATTTCTGTCTGGCCATTAATCTATCCGCGGTAGGGTACAGCAGCTGTTACTGTTAATTGGATGCTAAAATAGTTGTAATCTGCGCAGTGCACAGAGAAGACAATGACCAGTAAATGTATATGTCCAAATGCATGCCCACATGTGACCGTATCCACACACACAGATGCATTTCTGTTCCTGTGTTGAAGCTTGGTGGAGTTTGAAGGATCCGCTGATCTCAAGAAAGAAGTGGCTGGCCAAAAGGAGAGTCGCACGTCGCATGAACTACTGCGAGCCAGCAGTTAGAAACTCAGTGCTAAAAATAGCTGGCTGGCCGGGCAACAGAAGCAGCAGCAGAGAGAGACATAGGCCCCTTTCCCACAGCCGCTTGGTTGCGTTCATTGCGCGATTTCGGCGGCATTGCTGTCAGTGGGAAACCGAGGCGTAATATTGAGATGACATTCAGGTGACAGCTAGCACCAATGTTGCGCAAATAATCTGCCAAGGAGTTTAGTCTAAATGCCAGGGTTATGCCGGAACGGGCTCCAGTGGGAAACCAAACCACCGTTGCGCCTCGCAGGGAGGAGCAACACGTAACGCTGGCCATTATTTTGGTTAGTATTTGTCTATTATTTGGTATTCTCCTGTGTTGTGAGTTGCCCTCTGTGCAGTTGGGGCTATGATTGAGTTAACGGGCAGCACCTGGGCCCGGTGGGGGAGGAGCCCAATAAAGCAGTGGCAGCGGACTGCACTCCTGCTCTCCAACTGGAGACCCGGTCCCACCTGAAGGGGCGGAACCCCCCATTTCGGGGTGTGTTCACTCCGATCATCTACCACAATGCATCGGAACTGCAACGTTCCTTACCACTGGGTGTCAGCAGCGGCATTTCGATTAGACCACTGAACGAACGACCGCCATTGCCCGCCGCATCAGTAGCAGCACAGCGTCGGCCTCTCTCCACTCCTCCTCCGCCGCCGCAGCAGCCCACCGGTAAGTTGCCGAACTCTCTCCACTCCCCACTTTGATTTCCTCCTTTATGTTACACCCCGTGAAGGAAATGAACTACTTCTGGTAAATACATTGTTTTTATCACTAAAGGTCATATTAACCTGAAAAAGCCTACATTGGAGGCTTGGCCAGCTCAAACATTGTGTCTGTGTAATTTTGAAGATCGTACTCGAATAACACCTAAAGTAACTAAATTGATGTTAACTGAATTTTGTAACCTCACAAAATGGGTAACTTAAGAGCTGAAAATGATGATGATGATAATAATCAAAACGATTATGATTTTATTGCAAAGGCTTCTTTAGGACATATATCATAAGCATTATGTGCTGGGGGCACCCGCAGTTTCGATGTCTCTGCGTTCCGATAACCAAAAACGATGTGATTATTTTGTTAGGGTTAGATTAGTTTAGGGTTAGGGGTTGAAGTTATGGTTAGGGGTTAAGGTTAGGGCTATGGTTAGGGTTTTGGAGGGATCCTAAAAAATATGCCGATCATTTTTTTTTTGATTCGCAGTTTACATCATGGCAAATGATAAGCCGAAACTCATGTCGGAATGCGGAGCCGGTGAAACGCAGGCGTGCACCCTTATGTGCTAGACCCTCTTCATGTTTGGAAGGAGAGGAAGAGGAGAGACATTTAATTTTATTGATTCAAAATGCAATAAAGAGAGAGGCAAATCACTCATTTAGTGTGCAGTGAATTCTTTTTTCCAGTCACCCAGTAAAAGTAGCTATGTTAAGCTTTAACTCGGTTGATCAGATCCTATAGACCTGGATACAGCAGTTGCACAGGGCTTTTGTGGTGGGGCCCAATATTATACATAATCAGGGGGCCCAGAATTTCTGAGGCTCCTCTGCACGGACGCAACTGTTCACAAAAATGATTAAAACAAATGAGCAGTTGTGCGCGCCCGGTTGCGATTTTATTCACAGAAGAATGCCATTGCATCTTTATGCATTTCCAGGGAGGATCACGGCCGGTCAGAGGCCAGGCGATCGTGAGTCTATTTTATAACACATGCCTGCCAGATGCTTGGAACACGCACAGTAGCACTTAATTGTGATTTGATTAGCAAGACTGACAAACAAACAATATGCGAGTGATGTAACAAAAATAAATGTGCACAACAACAGAGTGGAGCTGCTTTAGCAGAGAGCAAATGTTTTGAAAAAACACCACTCTCTCTAAAAAGACAGGTATTCGACCAAAAGCCAAGTATTCGAGCAAAGGACGAAAAGAAGTATTCAGCTGACAAAAGCACTCAACCAGATAATTAGAACTGCACAAAGAGCCATGCAAAGGAAAATGATTCAGTTAAAACTAAGACAAAGTCCCATGCAGAATCACAAGTTTTGTGGCACAGATTGTATTGAGAGCATGGCAAAAAAAAGTGACGCTTGGACAGCACAGTGTTTTCTGGATTGGAATCATCGGACCACCACCAACGCATGCACTTGGCGCGCCATTCCGTATTGCCCACGAGGCGGACTATTTGAACAGCCGTCTAACATTCGCAGTGATTTAACTAGATGCATATAAAGGGCGGCGACACTTGAATTATGTTGTGGTCTCACAGCTCCCTGTGCTGTGTCATCATGTGTGGATGTGTGTGTGTGCGTGCATGTTTGCGCCTGCTGACATTGTATCGCTATATAGACAAAACACTATTTTTGGCCATTAAAGCCTCTCCCTCGTCTTGTCAAGGCATATCGTAGTATTGCACACCTCTAGTGTGGGGCATGCTCTGATGGTGACAACACACTTCTTTTAGCTGCGGTGTTTGTTGGAACGGAACAACCAACAGACCATTGGAAAACCGGCATGAGTCTGGATGCAACACTCTAACCGACCGCGCCACAGAGCCAGCTCCTATTAATTTCAATAGTTAATTTTTGTACTAAAGTACTAGATATACTATACTGTAGCATTAACAATCATTAACATTTAAATTTATGATTGGTAGTCTGACAAGTGTTGCTTTTTAAAAGGCTTTATATCTTATATTACATGTTCACACATCTTTTCCATAGATTTTCTTAGGTAATTGATTCAAAACACTTGAATCGATGAAATGGGCCATAGCTTTCAATGGCAATCGTACACAGCAGAAGTTGTTTTCAATCAGACAATTTCTGCCTGTTTACATACGCTTGGCTGCTTTACTGTAAGGCACTCACATCTAGCAAATGTGATTCCATCCATATGCATGCGTTGAAGCTGTCCCAGAAACACTTGAAGATGCCCCAGAAGGACAATTTTCCTCAGCATTTTGTGACGATTAGACTGGAGCATAGAAAATACATGAATTTAGACACATAATAGAGCTGTTTTTCGAAATAATTGCCCCGATAACCCTGCAGACTGGGATGACTCAGACGCCAGACGCAGCTGCACAAACCCAATTTGTTAACACAATTTGCTATCTACTGAAACGGCCACACAGACACCCATGTGAAGAAGATGTTAAAAGAGAGGAACGCTGCCTGAATACTTTATGCTTCATGTTATTCTATGCATTCGTTCACCTTGCTAAACTAAATATTAGCTGAACTTGATTCATGGCAGCCGTTGGGAGCAGAGGAATCCGGTAAGCGACGGCACCATATACAGTGCTACGTCTGGATGATTGCATATGACACGACCACCTGGATTGCCTTGCATTGCATCAGCTGACCAGACTTGTCGGTCTTTGGACTGAAGTTAACCATGAACACTATGCAACACTTTTGTTTGATGTTGCTCTCAACAAACAATTTTAAAGGCATAAAATGTATCTTCATACATAGATAAGGATTAACATTATGTTGCATCAGCAGGAGGAAGAACAGAATAATAAGAAATTCGCCTCAACCTGCAATCTATTTGCGATCTAAAAATTGATTACATGTAGCTTGAATTTTGAATCTCTAAGCATTTTTTTGATTTGGTTTGAAATGAGAAGATCAATTATCAGCCTCAAAGGCTGTTGTAGACCTGGGGGACAGCGGCTGTATAATAAAGCCAATCATGGGTCAAAGGTGATGCTAATGGTAGAGGCAGGAAGTAATTATGGTGCGGAAGACTAGAAACAATGAAGCAGAGGGCAGGTGACAACAGTGTAGAGGTAGTTGGTGGGAGCCAATCCTGCATCTCAACACCCCAGGGTAGATACGTGATGATCTAGAACAAGTGAAGTGAAGAATACATCAACCTCAATTACCGAAAAGATAGAAGGACTGTAAAGATTTAAGGACATCCTTCCGATATTCTTCAGTTGCTAAATAGGTGTAGGGGAGGGGTCATTGGCAGCGAATGTAGTTATTCAGAATCAGAATCACTTTTATTGCCAGGTCATGCATAAAAACACACTGGAAATTGACTTCTGACTTTTGGTCCATCCCTTGCTACAGTAAAAATAAAGTGAAAAGTGCAATAAGTCTGTGGAAAAATACTGCAATAAAAATAACAGCATAATAGAAAAAAGAAATATTTACAGTAGTGTAATGTCAAAAATATAATAATAAATAACAATAATATTACACAGTCAAAAGTAATATAATAATAAAATAAAGTGACATTGTTAGAATGTGAAAGTTCCTAAGAGCAGCATACGGGGTGAGGGGGCAGAAACCGCCACTCACGGTGTGTTCCTTGATCTGGCAGTTGTGGTGAGCAGAGCTCTGAGGCGCCTGCCGGAGGGGAGTGAAAAGGTGCTGTGCAGGGTGAGAAGGGTCAGATGTTGTTGTTGCAGCAAATTTAACTGTCAAATTGAATCGTCGTTAGCGACAGGTGTCTCGTTTGGCCCCCCACTAACACTCCCCTACTGCTGCACACCTGACCATGCAGGAAATCAACCATACTGTAGTGGGTAATTTTTTCCCCCAGCCCATTCAGGCTGTTTTTTCCAAGCTTTATTTATTAGGGTTAGCGGAAACAGGTGAAGATGGGGGGGCAGACATGCGGGAAATGCGTTGGTGGCGAGATTCGAACCACCGACTCACCATATCGCCATTAAGGCATATGCGTGCTTTCCAGCGCTCTGCCTAACTGACTGAGCTACTGGGCAGCACTGTAGTGGGTAATTTATTATTGTATCACCATAATGACAATATAATGATCGACATGGATTACATTTTAACGAGTGCTTCTCCCCCTTCCTTCAACAGACACAAACAGGTGTGGCCCCCAGTAAATGCTAACTAGAAGCCGGGGGTGTCTAAAATAGCACAGAGCAACCCATGCACAGACCAATGCCTTATCTGTTGAAAAAGGCGGACCTTCTTGTGTATAAAACTGAGTGAGACAGAATGATCAGGAGGAACTTGGAATGAAAGATTGGCAGAGGTTATCAATTTTGATAATCAATAATCAAAATTGCCATTTGGAGTCTGGTGGTCTGAGCGGTATGCACAATCTGCCAGACTTGTACATTGTCCCCATGAGCTAGGACCTTTGCAGTTTGTGAGCGTTTCTAAAAGTAAGCATGCAGTGCTGGCTCTGACACAATAATTTAGGCTGCTGCATCAACACATATACTCTCGTGACTGTGGCTGAGATGACAGCTGTGGAAGGAAAATCCTTCCATATATCACAATCTGGATATTATGCCATAAACTCATACAATTTGGAGTGCTGGCCTGTGAATTTGCACGTGTTCCCCCATGCTGGGGGAAGTCTGGACACATAGACCAGCCTTGATCCATTGTCATACAACCAATCCTCATCGGAGTCACACCTACGGTGAACACCTGGACTTCCTGCCAAAAGGCCGCAAGTTAATGGCATTAACATGTCCCCCTCCTCACGGAGTCGGGCGTCTGGCTGAAGACCACACCTTCCTCCCACAATGTGTATATAAACCCGGCCTCTGCAGTCAATCGGGGCCATTCAACGTGACTTGCACACTTGGATGGTCCGCAGAGAGAGTTGCTTCTCTCTGTGTTATCCGTTTGTTATTTTTGGAACTTCTGGAAAAAGCCAATAAACTATTGGACTTTGTTCTGAGCTGGACATCTCATTTTCCAAGCGGAACCGGTATGTGATCTCTTTACTTGAATGTGTTTCTCAATTGATATTATGTTGCCTAGCTTGGTGCCTATTCGTAGAATAATTAATGTATCCTGACTGATAAGTTAAAAAC
>OMKY01150650.1:0-14980 GCA_900302395.1 Bregmaceros cantori
CAATATTTTATTATTATTATTATTAGTATTATTATTGTTGTTATTATTATTATCATTATTATTATTATTATTATTATTATTAATTATTATTAATTATTAATTAATTATTAACTGCGGTCCGGAGCAAACGCGCCGCACGCACACGCGTTCACGTACACACACAGGAACAGACACACACACACACACACACAGAAATGTTCCGCAGAAAGGCTGCTCTGGTTATGTCCTTCTCCCGCTTCGTGAGTGGCTAATATTCATCCAATAAGCGAATGACTGCAGAAAGAACGTGTAGCTGTTGACAAATTTATCTCGGGTCTTAAACGCTGGTTTGAATACTACTGGGACCAATCACCTGCGAGAAACAACCCGCGCTGCATTCAGGAACAAACCCGCGACAAATTCAAAATGCGGTTTTAATACACACTTAAAGACTATTCGAATTTGAAGAACTTACCTGATCATTTGGGGAATAATCACTCTTTCTCACAGCATCCAACCTTTCCAGGAAGCTACAACACACAGGCGCACATGTGCATCACATGAATTTAGGCATCAGTTTGTGAGTCGGCCTTCACAGCTACACTGGCCTCCCAGAGGAAACCCATCCAGACACGGGGAGAACATGTCAACACCACACAGAAAGGACCTGGGCAGGCTGGGATTCGAACCCAGGACCTTCTTTGAGGTAGCAGCGCTGACCACTGCACCACCATGCCGCACCAATGTTACATAACCGTAGTGGTTACAAATTTGAATAGATAATGTGTAACTTACTTTTAAAATGATTACCATATTTTCCGGACCATTGAGCACACCCCCGTTATTTTTATTTTATACTTTTTTCCGGCGTCAGCGTAGTTTTTCCATCTTTATTGGATAGGATTAGTTGAAGAGATCGGAGGTTGACATTGCAGACAAGTCGACGAGCGTAGTCGAACTCGCGACACTGCGGACGCTGCGGACACTGTGGGGTCGCGTTAGGTGAGGTGTGGTGTCCATAATCACCCAGCGTGGGCCCCTACCCCCGTCATTTTTAAGAAAACATGGAAAAGTATTTATATAAGCCACACCAGCCTAGAAGCTGCGGCCACCTACTGAGCTGAATATTTAGTTTAACTGAATAGAGCAGTGATGATGAACAATGGCGTTTGTCAAAACAATGGCATGCTTGGCAAAACAAAAATTGCTTTACTCCTCGTCATTGAACCCATCAAACTCCACTTGTTAAATGTCAGAGTGGAAAAGTCAGAAAAGCTTTGTCACATACCACTTCTGTGGAGATTTCAGAGTTGCTCTCTAAGGTTCACCCCGGGGTGAACCAGGTGCTCACGTTCCCTCGCGCGAGTCCCGCCTTTCGTAACCCATTGGTGATGGTAGATTCCTTCACCCTTTTCAACGTGGCTAGGATCCACCGACAGACGTCACAAAATGATGCTCGTCGCATGCGGCCAGTGTTTGTGACCGGTTTATCGTTTTAGTCGTCAGCCAAGTCACAGTGGAGTGTTTACAGGCACTTCCGGAGCTGTTACGTCACAGTAAATCGACGTGCCTGTTATATAGTTAGATGTGGGTTGTGCGCGCCATCTTGGATCGGAGAAGGGTGGCATTCAATTATGACTTATAAAATTTTGATTTTATACTAACACACCGATGAAAAAAGAAATAGCCGCACCTCCTCATAACCTGCATAGTTCAAATCAAGGAAAAAAGTTGCAGCTTACAGCCTGAAAAATATGGTACTTGTAAAAGACACAGGCTGTGTCCGAAATCGCTCCCTATCCTCTACTCCCTACCCCCCATATAGTCCACTCACTTATAGTGCACTCAACAGCAACGTCCGAGATTTCGGACACTGGAGTCGGTGCCGTTGAAAATTATTATAAAATGTAATTATAAAAAATATCATTATAAAATTTAAAAATCATCACAAAAATTCAAAAGTACTTACATTTATAGCGATTTGCTGTGGTTGATAGCTATTTACTCCCGCCGCACCATATTTTTAAGTTTAGGTCATTTTTAAAACCTCTCGCAATGTATTATGGGTTATATTGCTCCGTCTAGGGTACATCCGATGCCCACTACTTTTTGCGGTGCATTGTGGGATACTTTCAGTGCACTATATAGGGTACATGGAGAATTCGGACACCCCTACAAAATGACGAGCGCCCCATATAGTGCACTATATAAGGGATAGGGAGCGATTTCAGACACAGCCACTAACCTTCCCAAGGCTGCATATAACAGGGCTGTGTTATACATGCAGCTTTAGGATATTTATCATCGATACACACTGTGTATATGTAGAGTAAAATGAGTAATTGCCTTACTATTGAGCACAGTCGATGAGCTGGTACTCATTGGAGCGTTCATAGCAAGCCTTGACACCATCATCCACCCACAGCTTGGCAGTGTGCTCAAAGAACTCCTGGAGAAACAGGCAGTAAGTGATTATAGACGGTATACCATTATTACTGATAGCCAGGGCTTGAAAACGGAATTATCTTTCAAACGTTCCGCTCCGAACGGTTCAGGCAGGCCTATGTCGAATGTTTTCGTTCTCGGAACCGTTCCGCCGCCAAATTATCGGTCCAGAACCGGTTCGGAACACAAACATTTTGTTCATTCTTAAAGTTCCTTGTAGTGTGCAATGTTACGTTTAGATAAAGTTAATACAAAATATATTTGGTGGACTTTCAAACTTCAGTGCAACTGTATTAACGTGAAAACCGGGTTTAAAACGGCATTACATTCACTTCCTCGTCTGTCCACACGATGGAGCCCCAGATGTTTGCCGACTGACAGCAAAAGTGAACAAAATTAAAGGATATGTTAACATATATAGAGAACAGGGAAAAAAAACGTTTTTAACCGGTTTTGTGGATTTCATAATGTTCCGTTTCTGTTCCGGAACAGTTAAAGAAATATTTTTTTGCACCTCATACAATTCTGTAAAATTCTGTTCGTTTTCGGTTTTCGTTCCTTGCACCGGTTCAGAGCCCTGCTGATAGGGGTGTCCCAATCTCATCCTCTGATCAATAATAATAACAATAATGATGATGGTCGGCTGTGCGAAGATTCCGAAAACACATTAATAATGTGCTGATTCCTTAATTATGTGAAATACAGAAACCTATAGCGAGAATGGGAGAGAAAGAGAGGTTGGGGTGCATAGTCAATTGAATCAAATGCTTTGAATCATTGAAATCAATTGAAATGAATGCATTGTCCCAACAATCTAATCCCTTTGCTCACGAAAAATGGTTCATTCTTTCCAGAAGAAAGCTGCATGGACTGTGAGACTGAGCCACAGGCACATAAGGGACTGAATGCAGCGCTCTAATCAACTGCGCCACAGCCTGTACCAATGGTATCACTTCTAGTCCAGAGACTGCTGTTGGTATCAATGCATTCTATTCTTAACACTAATGCCCTCTAGTGGGCTCTGGTTAAAACGCTGTTCATAGATATGTAAATGGCAGAGATGAGAAAGTACCGGGATTTCTTACTGAGTAAATGTAAAATACATTTGTAATAAAACAACTTGAGTTAGACCACTAAGTACTGATCCAAATATCTACTTACGTAAAGTAAAAATTACAGGCTAGGAATGTGCTCAAAAAGTATTTTTGAAAGTAAAAAGTACATGCTCTAAAATGTACTGAAAAGTATTTTTGAAAGTATGAAGTACAAAACTTAACTTTGCCTTAACACTTTACAGGCAATGTTTTTTTGAGAGGCACACCCAGAGACTAAGTGAAAACAACATATTAGCTCCTACTGTACTCGGTGCATTGCTGAGTACCGCCCCCTACTGACTCATTCATTCTATACAAGTAATAGTACTACCATGTTGTTGCTGGAAAAAAAAAAGGAACGACCCTGTTTTGGAAAAAGTAAGGAGTACTGATATTTTTGTTAAAAATCTACTGAGTAGAAGTAAGGTACTCACAGAAAAAAATACTTCTAAAAGTACAGATACTTGAAAATACAACTTAAGTACAGTACTTAAGCATTTGTACTTCATTACTTGGCATCTCTGGTAAATGGTGAATTTCCTTCTGTAGTTCTAGATGACAAAGAAATATATCATCAATTCCTACGGGCTATCAAGTCAGCCACAAAACCGACATACTGGACGTCCCTATTCTAACGCCTCTTGGCGGTTAAGGTAGGTAGAATGTGCCGGAAATAAATATTGACGGTGTGTCTTTAAATATGCAGGAAGTGGTTGGGAGCGTTTTTGTTTTGTGCGTTCTCCCCAAAGGAACACAAGAGGGCAATGGGGATAATGAGACCTCCGGTGGCAGGCAGAGGCATTCCCATGTCAACTCATTAGAACACATCATTAGAGTCAGACAAACAGCTCTTAAATCACCACCGGTGATGTGCCACTGTCGTCCGTGTCACGCTCAGCCAGGTTTACATGTCTGTGAGATTCACAGACATGAGGTTTTAACTCCTCGAGTGCAACCACGGCTTTGAACGGGTTCAAGGAACGAAAACGAAACCCGAAAACGAACAGACTTTTACTGAAATGTATGAGGAGCAGAAACGAAAACGAAAAAAAGAAATGACCTTAACTGTTCTGAACAGAAACGGAACATTAAAAATCCACAAAACCAGTTAATATTTAATATAATATATATATTTTAGCATATCCTTTGTCAGGGAGACTATTTCCAGTTGTGCATCCACTTTGCTGCCGCCAGGAGGTTGTATTTGCACTGAAGTTTTAAAGTCCACCAAATAAATTATGTGTAAACTATATCTAAACTTAACTTTGTACAATATAAGGAGAGTAGGAGACATTTTTTTAAATGGAAAATAATGAAGCTACGTTTAGACGTTAAATAGTAAAAACGTATGCTGCCAGAACTTTAAGAAAGAACAATATTTTTGCGTTCCGAACCGGTTCAGGACCAATATTTTGGTGGCAGAACGGTCCAGAGAACAAAAACATTAAACAAAGGACTGCATGAACCGTTCGGAACGGAACGTTTTCAAGGCCTGAGTGCAAAAGATAATGTCTAAAGAGGTCTTTCAGTGACCATAAGCTTTAGGGCTGCAGTTATTGAATATTAGCATTAGCAACAATGTAAATGTACACAAAGAAAATAGTTTTAAAATAATAATTAGTAACCAAATGTTTTACGTTTTTTTTGGATGATGACAATTTTTAAATGCTTAGCACTAGGACTGTGCAAAAAAATCAATTTGAAATCGAAATCAGATTTGTGAAAAGGATTTTCGGAGGATTTGTGAAAAAGTGAAATTGTTTGTAGCATAGCTGCTACTGCAAAATTTGCAGGGTTTTTTTTTTGGCCAATTACATTTGCTATCTTAAATGAATAAAAAATAAAAAATAAATTATCTATTTTTGTAATTAATCTAAATAATAAATGGACAAAATTCAAATTGAAAATTCACACGCAAATACTGTTTTAGTCAAGTCTTTTTTGTAGTCATGTAATCGCAATTCAGCTCTCATAAGAATATATGTTGTTTGGAATGCATTGAACGCAACTCCCCCTGCCCCCATTGTGTGTGTATCATGTGTGTGTGTGTGTGTGTGTATCATGTGTGTGTTGGGTGTGAGCATGTGTATCTTTCAGGAAGTGTGTGTCTGGTGTTTAGGCAGTTACTAGGAGCCCACACCCTCGGGACGCTTTAAGCTCTCAAGTGTTTCTCAACACTCCTCCTGAGGTGTCATTTACCATGTTTAATAACTCTGTGTGTGTGTGTGCCTGTACTCTCTCATGCGTGTCTGCGTGTGTGTGCGGATGTGTGTGTGTCTGCATGCTTGCATGTATTTGTACATGTGTTATTATGTTTGTAACTTTAAATTGGCAACGTATACAAATTAAATGTATACAAATTCAAATCACGCATTTCTTTCCCCCCTAATTTCCTATTTCTTCTCTGTCGGGCAAAAAAAAACTGCTGACAATAACAATGCGTCAATTCCTTGGCGATTAATCGATTATTGCATTAGACGCCGATTAATTTAATAATCGATCAGTCATGGATTAATCGACTAATCGTTGCAGCCCTACCTCTGTGTATTCAAAGTCAGACAGCGGGGCGATGCTCTTGATGTAGTCGGCTGCAGGCTGGTTAGCCGGGTTACCAAGAGGCACCGGTGGGGTGAGTGTACCCATCGCCGTGATGATGGTCTGAAATAATCATTCACATTATGAGTAGTGTTACTGTGGCAAATCATACGTTTACTGTCCGCTTATTACCATGTAATTACCTGGTAACTACCTCGTAACTACAAGGTAGTAATCAATATTTACCAAGTAATCACATGGTTGTTATGCTGTTACTACCAGGTTATTACTTGGCAATTACTAGTGGTATCTACCTGGTAACTACAGGGTAGTAATCAATATTTACTGAGTAATTACATCATAGCTATGCTGTTACTACCAGGTTATTACTACTTCATATATTGGCAAGCATTAGGATATTACCAAGTAATATCTTGACAACCATGATACAATTAGCTGGTAACTAACGGGTAACAACAAGGTAGTAACCAATATTTACTGTTATTACATGGTAGCCATGTTGTTACTACCAGGTTATTACCATAAAATAAAGCGTTAACAAAACCAGGGCTCCGAACCGGTTCAAGGAACGAAAACGGAAACCGAAAACGAACGGAAAAGTATGAAATTTTACGAGGAGTGGAAACGGAAACAAAAAAATATTTGTTCAAGTGTTCCAGACACGGAACATTATGAAATCCACAAAACCGGTTAAAAACGTTTTTTTCCGTTCTCTTTATATTTTAACATATCCTTTGTCTGGGAGACTATTTCCGATTGTCCATCCATCCAACTTTAACTGTCAGTCATCAAGCCCCATGCATCTGGGGCTCCATCTTGTGGACAGACGAGGTAGTGAACCTAAAGGCATTAACACAGTTGCACTGAAGTTTTAAAGTCCACCAAACATATTTTGTATAGACTATATTTAAACTTCACATTGTAATATAAGGAACTTTAAGAACGAACAAAATCTTTGCGTTCCAAGCCGGTTCAGGACCGATATTTTGGTGGTGGAGCGGTTCAGAGAATGAAAACGTTAAACAGAGACCTGCCTGAACCGTTTTAAAAACAATTTCGTTTTCAAGCCCTGACCAAAACCATAACCATATACTGTACCATATAGATGAATGGCAAAATTATGACTCATAACTCAGAAAGGGCTATGAATAAAACACTTCAGACATGAAATGCAGCAGTATGCAATTACAATCAAGGCCTGGCCCGAAGCTAAAAGCTGTGAAAAAGATCAAGGTTCTAATTTTGGGACAAGTTTCGGTTTTAAGGAGTCTCAAAACATGCGGCCAGTGGACGAATTGAGGTTCGCTGCACAACAATTTGCAGCTGCCACCTTTTATGTACACGCACACAGACACACACAGACACACACACATCTATGACGACAGAAATGCTACTGCTAACTACGCCTCCTAACTGGTTCAAGGAACGAAAAAGAAAACCGTAAACTAACAGAATTTTACGGAATTTTATGAGGAGCGGAAACGGAAACGAAAATAGACAACTGTTCAGGAACAGAAACGGAACATTATGAAATCCACAAAACCAGTTAAAAACGTGTTTTTTTTATGTTCTCTATATATTTGAACATTTCCTATGTCTGGGAGACTATTTCTGCTTGTGCATCCATCCAGGAAGCGAATGTAATGGCGTTTTAAACCCGGTTGCACGTTAATACAGTTGAGAATGAAAACGTTAAATGGCACCGACTGCATACGTCTAGTTAGAGTTTGAGACTCCTGGTTTATATAGCCATATAGGGATGTTGATTTTAGCTCGGATACATAATAACAATAGGGAAAGAAGAGAACAATACAATGCAATATAGTCTAAAGTGTCCCAATGGGAGGCATGGGAGCACTACTAGATAATAAGTAATTGTAATGGTCTGTTGTGAGAATGCAGAGTGTGTGTGTGTGTGTGTGTGCCAGGGGGTAAGTTGAGTTTTTGCAAAGTGTACATAGTAATATAAATATATAATATTATTAATATATAATAACAAATATGAATACTATAATCACATTACACACTACAATGTGTTTTTATATGCATGGGTGTGGCTTGATCTGTGCACTGTCACAACTATTTTTCGTGTTTCGCCCACAAGGCTGGTCACCTCTGTTGGTTCGCTTGAAAAGTGTGTTTGCACATTGATTGTGTCAGCAGAGGAAACAATTATCAAACACCTTAGCACACATACACACAGACATCGCTGCTCGCGGAAGCGCTGCTTTAAAAAAGCTTGAGCTTACTTACCACTATGGCGTCCTTTACATTTTTCCTAATGTCTTGAACCTTTTCGTGCTTCTCTCTATGGACATACACATACGCACACGTGAATTTCATTTCTATGATCAGATTACAAAGTTTAACAACCGTGTCGTGAGACGCCCGGCCACGGACGGCACATCCCCGCCCGGTTCGTTGCCGGAGCGCACGCCTGCAGCTGATCATCCGTTGCGCCGCAGCGCGGGGATTGGCTCCCGATCTCTTTAAGGACATAGTTGGCGTTTCAGACGACGCGATGCTATCCTTTCTTTTGAAGTCTAAGCCTAAATTGTGATCAGTATGTCATGTTTTGCGTTTCTTTTCTTATCCTCAAACGCGAGTCTGTCTCCAGATGACGTCATCCGTGCTGTAGTCGAGTTCCCATCCTATCCAAGATGGCGCTGCGGGACACACGCCCACCTCCAGGTCAGAGCTATGTGGTAAGCGTGTCCTGGGAAACTTTGCACCGGAAGCGGAAGCTGGACGGCACGGCGCGTAGACAGTTATTTCTTTTTTTTACAAATCCTTGATGGATCATCATGGAAAACAAACACAGATTTCATATGATGCTGCATGAAGGCCATCGACAGTGGAATAGAGCCACTTAATGTAGCATGGGACATCAATGACACCCGGGGTGAACATTAGCGTGCACAGAGAGCCGGGGTGAACAACACTGAACTTGCCGCATAACTGGTATGTTTTTTATGTAGCATTTGAATTGTTTTATTGTTTCTTACATGTTAGTGTTCCGCTGTTTGCATGTGTTGGCTGCATAAATCCCAACACTGGGTGAAACTTACTCTTCATTGAAGCCATCAACGTGAAGAATACGCATCTGCTTCACAATGGTACTCTTGCCCGACTCCCCAGCACCTGCAGACACACCAGCCGAGAAAACACACTTTAAATCTCCTCGCCGTCTTAACTAGGGCTGCAACGATTCGTCGATTAATCGATAACTAATCCATTATGAAATTAATCGACAACTAATGCAATAACGCATAATCGCCATTGTCAGTAGAGGTGCACCGATCCGATCCTCAGACCGGTGATCGGGGGCCGATCAGACTTTTTTGGAAGGTTCAGGACTTGTGATTTTGTCCCGATCGGGATCGGTAGATGAGTCGGGTAGCCAAATGACTGCGTATTTACTTTGACTATTATTGAAATTGAAAATTGTGCCAAATAGGTTGGGTACAGGATCAGGACTCTGTATCGGGACTTTGTATCGGGGATCGATTTTAAGGATCGGCCGATCCTTAAAATTAAAGGATCGGATCGAGAGCAAAAAAACACCACCACCGATTGGTCTAAACAAATTTGATATTACTTAATAATTTCTGAAAATCCAAAATGATTAATAATTATTCAACATAATTTATAAAGAACACCAATTGTATGAATATTAGTGTCAGAATGAACTGTAATGATTTTGTGCTAAATTCTAACTCAATTGTGGTATGTTTGTTGGCTATCGGGTATGAAAAGCTGCAGTACATCGTTATGAATCACAGCTAAACATGTGACGGGACACTGGATTCTTTGGCATCAGTTACAACTAGGGATGTTAAAATTTGGTTAATACATACAATCATTTTATCGCCCAATACATCGATTCTTCATTAACTGTTTTATTTTTACTTTGTTGGTGCTGCTGGATAATATGATAGATGCAAAACTGTATCGGGAGTGACATACAGAGAGCATCGGCCACGAAACAAGGTAGCAACTTCAAAATTTTAAGTGGTAGCAAGGCGACTATTCCCGTCCACTTTGACTATAATTTAATACAGTTACACTGAAGTTTCTGAAAGTCCACCAAATATATTTTGTATAAACTATATCTAAACTTAACATTGCACTATATAAGGAACTTTGAGAACAAGCAATAAACTATGGACCAAGAGAAGGAAGATATTCTTAGAGATAGTTGGTGCAGCGTGCACATCAAATCTGCTGCCATACAGTACAAATCTTGATGAATTGTTTGGTAAGAAAATGAATCGATGTTTTCAATCAGTTAATCGATTATTGATTAATCATGACATCCTTAGTTGTATGTGAACAAATGGCTCTAGTAATAAAACAAACGCTAGGAAATAATCCACATGCCATTTTTCCACGGCCGGGGTCACTTCCCACAGTTAACTCCCACCACTGTGGTTCAACTTAAACTGGTGGTTAAACTTGACTAGTTTGCCAGGAATGAGGGCTTGAAAACGAAATTATTTTTCAAACATCCCGTTCTGAAGGGTTCCGGCAGGCCTATGTTTAACGTTTTCGTTCCGAGAACCATTCCACCACCAAAATATCAGTCCTGAACCAGTTCGGAACCCAGAGAACGGAATTAACCGGTTATTAACCAGTTTTGTGGATTTCGAATGTTCCGTTTCTGTTCCAGAACAGTTGAAGACCTTATTTTTTGTTCGCGTTTCTGCTCCTCATAAATTCTGTAAAAGTCTGTTCGTTTTCAGTTTTCATTTTCGTTCCTTGAACCGGTTCAAAGCCCTGCCAGGAAGCACCAAAGTTCTGCAACTCCAGAAACAAACCAGTTCCAGAATTACAACCATGTCAATGATTTCCATTTGTGTCTACTGGAGTATTTGTTGCTATTGATAGGCCAGATGCAGTGTATTTTGGTGTTATTCAACTATTTAACTATTGGAACAGAATTGGGTGCAAGTGATTTCACCATTGACATAATATGAATTAACTAGTGTGTTCCAATCTGCCCTCTATTTCAATGACAATTATTTTTCTTATTTTTTCTTTTTTAAGTTATTTTTTGGGCTATCAAGGACTATCAGCTATCAAATATTTCAGTAGTCAAGTATTCTCTCAAAAATTGCAATCAATTAATCAGATCATTGCGGGTTTTGCTCAAATAACAAGCAATCATGCATATGCAGAAGAAAAGCCAGAATAACAGAATAATGAATACCAAAATCACATATATTACATATCTGGTTTTCCAACATTTTCAAATGATTTGCATTATAAACATGATTTAAAATAAAAAAAATAAATGTATTTTAAAGAAACAAACAGCATAAAATATGTTGTGATGAGTAACTTAATGTTGTAAATACAACTGCAAGCAGTGATATTGTAATACATATCTTTAGGAAATCCAGTTGTTAACAGAAGCAGCAGTAGTATCTCATCTCAAAAAGTTAAACGAGTTAAACGAGTACTCGAGGCCAGGCTTTTTGGTAACGTTTCCGTTTACAGTTATGCTAATGACCATGTAATTACATAGTAATTACATGTAATATATAGTAATTACTTGGTAACTATAGTTACCAAGTCATTACATGGTAACAACACCATAAATTACTGAGTACTTGGTAAGTATTGTGTAGTTACAATTGTGTAAATACATTGTAAGTATATAGTAACAACTTTGTAAATACAATGAAGTTATCATGTTGTTAATTTTGTAGTTACTGCTTATTTACACAGTAGCTATTCTGAAGTTATCATGTCGTTACATTTTAAGTTACTGGTTATTTACACAGTAACTATTCTGAAGTTATCATGTCATTACATTAGTAGTTACTGGTTATTTACACAGTAACTATTCTGAAGTTATCGTGTCGTTACATTTGTAGTTACTGTTTATTAAAAGGAAGTGTTGCGTGCTTTTTTCTGTAGTCGATTAATCACAATTAATCAAGTAATCGTTTCAGTTGTAAATTTTAAATATAAGGGTGTTGTGAGGGAAGCCTTACCGAGCAGTAGCAGTCTGTGTGTCGCTTTGTAGGCCTGTCGCTCTTTCTGCAGCTGCTTCTCGATCTTCTTGTTGGCTTCCCGTCGCGACTTCTCGTCCTGCCGCTGGTCTTCTGTCTGACTGCCGCCCAGACATCCCATACTAACCTCTCACTGGCAGCAGCTAGTCATAATAATCTGCCGAACTCCCGCCGAGCCTCACCACGTTAACATGTATGACAGTGCCAGAAAGTCATAATAAACACATCTATAGTCACAGAATGTTGGCTTTCTTGTAAATGTATCGCTTATAGTTGCTTCGCACAACTCCTGTTTGTAAATTGTCGTTATTATTATCGATGCTGAATGCTGCTGGAACTTATAAAACATTCACTTGTGGTTAATTTTAACACAAATAATCAATGAGCATATTTAATATAATATTTAATTTAATAGAACACGCGTATAATACAGTAATAGCAAATCATTAATAATGATGATAGCTCGTCAGGAGGCCAATGGTCGTCTCAGTATATGCGGAGAGGGGGGGCCGGGGACTCCACAGAATCACACCCAGCCAGCAGGCTCCGGGGTAGCGGCTACGGTTCGGAGATCCTCTCTGACCCAATGCGCGGTCCCATGGGGCTTGCGTATGCTTTTTGTGTGCGTCTGTTGTGGGCAGCTGGGGGCGGTGTCCTGGCTGAAGTCCTCGTCGGGTTCACTGCACTGTGTTTCCGATCGGGGTATTTTTTCCCCTCTCCTTCCCCCCAAAAAGGTCCGGCTGGCCGGGCTGGGTTTGCGCGCTTGGTCCGGTGCGTAGACGCGGTTCCCGGTTTGGACTGAAAGCGGTCCTGATGCGACGTGTCCGGCTCTAGCTGCTGCTGCTGCTGCTAGGGAAGCTGTATCTCCAGCTCCGAGTTCCGCCTCCCGCTGCCTGCTGCCTCTCCATCTGATGATGATGCTCCGCTGGCGATGCGTCTCCTTCCTCCTCTCTGGTCCTCGTCCTACACGCCTCCTCCCTCAGCTACCGTAAAGCTGCCAGTAGCTGCGCTAGCCATTAAAATAATAATTCCGGCGTGGTCCCGTAGAAAAAAAAACGTACGGTGGAGCGTTAGGGCCAAGAAGAACTATAAATACTTTACATCTCTGATATTTTTAAAAATTGATATCTTTTCTCCTTGCGATCATCCAGGGGCGCAGCGGTACTTCTTTAGCATTGCTTAGACCCAAATGGGGTGAAGATAAAATCAACTCAGTGTTGCCACATATTATTTTGTCTAACCAAACTTCGGGCCTGTAACAACTTCCTTACTGGATTTGGATGGGAAGTTTTTGATTATTTGTGCTCCATTTGGACGCACAGAGTGAGTATATATAATTCTCATGTATATACACTTAGTACACTTAAATATAGATTTATGTTTGTTTTTTTTTGTTTTCAGAATTTATTTTCTTCTATTATTATTTTTATTTGACTAGTTCATTTATATAGTTTTGATTTTGAATAAAACAAAAGATGGCTAATTTTTGTTCATGCTCAATAAAAAAACTGATCGATTGATTGATATTTTCAATTGGACTGTCGGCTACAAGCACCAAGCACAATTCCTTTGTTGGAATTTTAATGAATGAATGTCATTAGAAATACGTATATTAAAAAAAAAACTAACTGTGATGGTAACTACATTTTATTACCATTATCAATGTAACCAGGAGCTAGGGACTTATTAGCCTGGCGTGGCAGACCCAACGCTAGCACCCCAGTCATTTTGCTGGGCCTGGTGAGGGAGGATTATCATCTTTGGCGTGAGTTCAGTACCTGCCTCAGACAGTGCTTGGTGAAAACAATGGCCCATGAGTTAAGCATTGTGATAACATCACCGCAATAGGATATGCCTTCATAAAGATTCATAAATGTAAAAAAAAAAAATAAAAAAAATTGAAAGAAAGGGTACGATGGTTACTCATATGCAGCAGAATCCTCTCCACACCACGTTCATTTTGCACAGCATTTGGATGAAAAGAAAAAGATGTATACTTTTTATATATGAATTATTTAATGATTAAATATTACATTTGTTTAACTAGAAGCACTCGGAAAAAGCAAAACTCCGCCAGGGCCATGGCGTAGAAATACCCTTTAAAAAAAAAACAGATCCATTTCTAAATTTTAATGGAATGACCCCTGACCTCTGGTAAAAAAAAAAAAGATAATTCGTCAAGAACTTGGAGTAATTTTGAGAAGAATGCTTGAAAAAAACCTCAGATCGTGGTCTAGATCATGTCTTAATTTTAATGGATAAATTCGTACACAGATTTTTGAGCATTTTTCACAGACAAATAAACAAAACAAACACACACAGCTGAAGACATAACCTCGTTGGCAGAGTTAATTTAAAGCTAGTTAAAACGTTTTATTTGATAAAAATACATATATACACCTTATTATTAGAGGGGGGGGGCACAAATACAGTCCTGTGTATCTAGAATGTTAGCTACTGTGTAATGAAACAGTCCTGTGTATCTAGGATGTTAGCTACTGTGTGATGAAACAGTCCTGTGTATCTAGGATGTCTACTGTGGAATGAAACAGTCCTGTGTATCTAGGATGTTAGCTACTGTGTGATGAAACAGTTCCGAGTATCTAGGATGTTAGCTACTGTGTGATGAAACAGTTCCGAGTATCTAGGATGTTAGCTACTGTGTGATGAAACAGTCCTGTGTATCTAGGATGTTAGCTACTGTGGGATGAAACAGTCCTGTGTATCTAGGATGTTAGCTACTGTGTGATGAAACAGTCCTGTGTATCTAGGATGTTAGCTACTGTGTGATGAAACAGTTCAGAGTATCTAGGATGCTAGCTACTGTGGGATGAAACAGTCCTGTGTATCTAGGATGTTAGCTACCATGGGATGAAACAGTCCTGTGTA
>OMKY01150705.1:4868-25089 GCA_900302395.1 Bregmaceros cantori
TGAGATCCTAACGGTCCTTGAGTAGAATAGGTTGGGGACCCCTGGACAGCCAAAAACAAATTCTGGATAGCGAACCTTAGGAATAGTGCACCCTTCCCAACAACACACGCCCCCTATCTACGGCTCCCGCCCACACTAGCACTCCAGATAACCCACATTTATTTCATCCTCATTTCATCCCTTAAAAAGGTTAGGCCTGGCAGAGTTATATCTGATTTAGAAAGCAAAGCGTGGAGTCATTCTAACAATAACGTGCGCATTCAGCAAGATTTTAACTAAAAATAGGTTCCTTCAATTCACCCATGTGCTCGATTTCCGTTAGCAGTTAGACACGCGGCATTCAGTGGTGGGCATCCGCCCGCACGGGCGACGCCGAGCGTCAAATCGGTCAAAAAGTATTCGCCGCTACCACCAAGCAGCAGTGATAGAGAATAATTTAGCATTAAAACTTCGGACGGTCAGTAACGGAGGCGGGCCCAAGTAGAACCGAGTTCAGAAGCAGGTTGTTCAGGAATTAACACGGCGTGGATTCATTTAAACTTGTGAAAAACGAGCCCTACTTGCTAACTCATGCAGCTCGGTTACTGACAGCTCGGCGGTGCGCTCGGTTAACTTCATTAATGCATGGCGGGGCTGAACTCGCTGGGTACACGACCGACTCCCCGCCCGCGCGCGTGGCCCCGGAGTATCAAAGCAAACACCAGCGTTCCCGCCACCGCCACACACCGATAGGTTTGCCAAAGCTCCTCTTTAGCATCCAGGGCTAAGGAGGCCAACTTGGAACGTCCTCAAAGCGGCTCCGGTCAACTTTTGTTTGCGGGTGTTGTCGCGTGTTACGGGCGGACAGGTGAAGGTGTGTGTGGGAATACAGAGAGTGTGTGGTTCACTCACAGATAGCACACTGATGCGGAGTGGGGCCTCCAACAAGCACGCCATGTCTGCTTCCCCCCAGCCGGGGCTACGCCTCCCAACGATGGGCGGTCCGATAACCATTCGTCCATAATGCCTTATTGCGACGAACTCTCCATATTAACTAGACATGGCAAAAGTACCCAGATTTCTAATAAAAGCAAAATACTGTAATGGAATGGGGGCCAATAAAGGTGCAAACAGGAGTAGAATCATGTCAGCAACAGGCTCAGACTACTACCAAACTTCATCCAGATCAGGGCTCCGAACCGGTTCAAAGAACGAAAACTGAAAACGAACAGAATTGTAACAAATGTTATGAGAAACGGAAAAAGATTTCTTCAACTGTTCCGGAACAGAAACTGAACATTATGAAATGTACAAAACCGGTTCAAAATCTTTTTTCCGTTCTCTATATATTTTAACATATCCTATGTTGTTATTTTAGGGTTTCCACTGGGGTGTCCAGCAAAAGCGACAAACCTTGCTAACCACCAACTAAAACACCAGTAAAACTCACCCTGAAAACTCCCTTGGAAACGCCCTCGGGAGCTAGGGTGATACTGACCACCCTACAGCTCACCCTAGAGCTCTGGGGCTGAAAACATGGCAGAACTTTGGAAATAATAATGATAATAATAATAATAATTCACGGAACCCCCGGACAAGGAAATAGCTTCAAAATCAGCTTGCGACCGGCGGCGCATTCCTGGGTCGGGTTTACTACCCGCATTGGATCACTGAGCGACCCGCAGCCACCTGGCGGCTTACAGTAGCGGCTGTTGAGTGCCAACTGGAAGTCGGGAGCTCCGCTCCGGAGGGTTACAGCAGCGGCCATTCACCGCTGCCGACTACGGTCGGGAACTCAGTCACTCATTCAATCGTTTGACAACAATTATGGTTGATTGCTACAATATTGTGTGCATCCTGTGGTTGCCAAAGAAGATTCTGTAATTTAATAATACAAAGTGTGTCAGTACATTTTTAGGAGAGATTTCAATGTTATAAGCCATTTTAAAATACATTTCTGAAACTGTTAGAAAGGTAGCACAGGTACATTGATAGGTTAAGAATCAGATACATTCTGCCACCCAGTGGCTACTGATAGGAACTATCTCCTCTCAGCGCCACTTGCGCTGCCCGTCGCATCATCACCACCACCACCATCAGCATCAGAGATGTGATGAATTGAACGGACCGGTACAATGGCCCCGGGGCTGGCCGACTTCGTCAGCATGTTCCCCGGGGTGCTGTACGCATTGCTCGCTGGCTTCCTGGGGGCCATGGCGTCGTCCTCCGCCAAGCTGTCCTTGGGAGCGGACTACCTGAAAGGCGTGTGCGAGTCGGGGCTGCGGACGTGGAGCGAGCAGCGCAGATTCCGGCACGACGACGAAACCACCGCCTGCGACTGGGTGAGGGCGCGGGTACACTTCTCGACCCGGGTTATCGTTGAATTCAATGTCGTTTTATTTTATTGCCATTGCATTTAAACGTTCACCAATACAAGTACAAGCACAACGGAATTCTTACATCCACTCCTGAGGATTCCCCAGACAACATGGTTGGGAAGGTTACTTTTAAAGAGTAATCCCGTACAGTTACAAGTTACTCATTAAAATGTGTAATCAGTTCCGTAATCCCACTTCAACATTTTAAAAGAAGCGAAGGGATTACATTCCATTACCCTTATATTATTAAAAAAAATACAACCCCAATCCATTAAACAGCAATTCAATGCATTCCAAGATTTGGAATTCGCTTTTCGCGCACAATGGTATATAAATGTGAGTGCTGTGAGTTTGTTGCATGGACATTTACAAATTACAACAATGGCCTTAGTGTGGAAAATGGATGTAATCCCCTATTTTTGTCAAATGTAACTGTAATCTAGATTACATGTGTAAAAATGTAATTTTAAGGGACTACCGTTAATTTTTTGGTAATCAGTTTACTCTTACCTGATTACATGTAATCCGTTACTAGCCAAACCTGGATCAAACGCACCCACATACAGGGTTGGGCAGGTTATTTTGAAAAAGTAATCGCTTACAGCTACAAATTACCAATTGAAAATTGTAATCAGTAATGTTATCCCAGTATATCCCAGTCCCACTCACAATCATCATCGTAGCCTGGCTGACTGTTGGAGCGCCACTGAAGACATAACAATCAGTTCTCTCCATGTCTCTTTGTCCTCGGCCACCTGGGCATGGTGTCACTCAGCCTGCAACTTATCTATTCTTGGATGCTGTCTTCCTCTCCTCCTTCCACCCGGCACCGTGCCTGTACCAATTTAGTTTCCGTTTTTCGACTGTGGTCAGTAGATCTTCATATGGTCCGATGGCTTGTTTTATTCTGGCTTTCCCTTCTTTGCTGGTGATGTGTTGGCTGTGGAAACATCTCATCTCTGTGGCCTGAATTCTTCTCTCTGACAAGACAAGTCCCACTACCCCTTTTTTAAATGAATGAAGGGATTATATTCCATTACTTTTAGATTACTTTTAAATACAGCGGTGAATTCCAGTAACACAATCAAGGCAACTTTTTTTCATTACTTAAACAACTATTGTGAAAACTAAGGTTAAAAATTGTGGGGCAAAATCTATCCACCCAGTCAAAAGTTATGCACTAAACAAAAAATTGGCAATCTTGAATTCAGCCATCTTGAAAAAATCTAAAACGCAAAACCATCACATCCGTTGGCGTTTTAAATCTGATTTTCACGTTGATACAATTGCACTCAAGTTTGAAAGTCCACCAAATATATTTTGTATAAACTATATCTAAACGTAACATTGCACAGTGCACACTATTAGGAACTTTAAGAACAAACACAATTTTTGTGTTCTGAACTGGTCCAGGACCAATATTTTGGTGGCGAAACGGTTCCGACAATGAAAACTTTAAACATAGAACCTGAACCACCTGAACCGTTCGGAATGGAACGTCTTGAAAATAAGTTTTCAAGCCCTGATTACATTCCCCATGCTCCGCACAAACCAGGCGTTGCTGACAATGAAGTTAAAGACACAACACAAAAGCTTCACGTGAGCCGACAGAGAAGGATGACGGTAGAGCTGAGAAAGAAGGAGAGAGCAAGAGAGAGAGAGAGCCCAGGAGAGAGAGAAGGATGAGGGTAGAGCTGAGAAAGACGGAGAGAGAGAGAGAGAGAGAGAGAGAGAAGGATGACGGTAGAGCTCAGAAAAACGGAGAGAGAGAGAGAGAGAGAGAGAGCCCAGGAGAGAGAGAGATGACGGTAGAGCTGAGAAAGACGGAGAGAGAGTGAGAGAGCCCAGGAGAGAGAGAGAGATGACACCAACATATGTGCCAACAGTTCCCAACGAGTGTGGCTAAAGGCCAAGTTAATGTAACGAGCAGGATTACTTATTTAAGTAAGAGTAAAATACATGTATATAAAAAAAACAAGACTACAAAGTACTGATCCAAATACCTACTCAAGTAAAGTAAAAAGTACATGCTGAGAAATGTACTCGAAAAGTATTTTTGAAAGTAAAAAGTACATGCTCTAAAATGTACTCAAGTATTTTTGAAAGTATAAAGTACAAAACCTAAATCTTTATGGCAATATTTTTTGATGGGCACACCCAGAGACTAAATGAAAACAACGTATTAACTGCTACTGTACTGTACAGTGCATTACTAAGTACCGCCCCCTGACTGATTCACGCTATACATGTCGTCCTACCATGTTGTTGCAGACAACAAAAAAGAAAAAAGTAATGACCCTGTTCTGAGAAAAGTAAGGAGTAGGAGTACTGATATGTTTGTTAAAAATCTACTTAGTAGAAGTAAAAAGTCCTCACAGAAAAAAGTACTCCTAAAAGTACAGATACTTGAATATTCTACTTAAGTACAGTACTTTATTTGTACTTCATTACTTGCCATCTCTGGTAACGAGTAGCGAAGTGCTGACATCTCAGTAAAAAGTAGTTTTCCACCTCAAATTTACTTGAGTAAATGTAGAAAGTAGCTTGTAAAAAAATTACTCCAAAAGTAAAAAAGTATGCACAAAAATTGTAACAGAGTAAATGTAATGCATTACTGCCCATCTCAGATTATTACTACAGTCCGTTTAATGACTGTGTACCCAAATTTGAATGCGTCCATCTCATGTCCGTTTCATGTGTCCAGCTGCACATCCCTCTGCGCCTGCTGTGTGGAGGTCTGCTGTTCACCTGTAATGCGGTGATGTGGACATTTCTGGACAAAGCTCTCAGACACTCGTCCTCCTGTGCTCAAGCCACTGTGACCACCACAGCTGCCAACTTCATCTCTTCTGTAAGTTTTTGTACGAATTTATTTTTAGTACTTTGTACTTTATACTATAAATATTTGTGAGTGCATTTTAGAGCCTATACCTTTTATTTTCCAAAATACTTTTGAGTACATTTCTCAGCCTGTATTTGTTTAACAAATGTATTATTTTTTCGTTTTTTTTTTTTACAAATGTATTTTACGCTTACTCAAGTAAGAAAGTTAGGGTACTTTTGCCATCTGTGGTGAGCGTATATGCAGTATATGACCGAGAGGGGGAACGATCTCATGGTGCTGCATGTGCTGTGTTCACATGCACAGGACTATGAGTGGGACTGGCTTCAGCAGCAGCGGTCTAAACTGCTGCGCCACGGGGCCAGTCCCCAAGTTAACCGACTTTTTTTTTCCGTTATTTTTTTCCAGCGTAAGTGCCGTATTTCCATCTTTCTTGATAGGATTAGTCAAAAACTGGGTTGAACAAATATGGGGTAGACATTGCAAAGTGGAGTAGAACTCGCGGCAATACAGACGCTGTGATCGAAACCACAGCACCATTACAATAAATGCGGGCTGTCATTGGGTTCATTGTCTTTAAGCACATAGGCATCCGACGACCCCAAAGATAATTGACATTTAAACTTTGCCTTTGGCAAATTGATTTGCCCATCAGCAAAACCAACCAAACTTTTTTTAGAGCACCTTTCATGCAAAGCAACACAAAATGCTTCACGACATGACACAAGACTTGGGCTGTACGATTTTGCTTAAAAATAAAATCCTGATTTTACCGTGAGGCAAAACTATCGCGCAGCGATGTAACTTGTATCCCTTTTGGGAATTACAAGTACAGAGACCTCTCTCTTGGGCATGCGATTAATATAATTATACGTTTATAAATATATAACTTCATGAATTGAATTGTATTAAATACATCTAATAACATTCAAATATCCAAATATAATTTGCAACACAACCAGCAAAACAACAGTGGCTCATCATCTTGTCGTACTAAATCAGTTACTACAACATTGATGTACCATACCGCGCGTGGGAAGAAACTGTTCTTCAGTCTGAAGGTCTTGGTGCACAGGTCTCTGTAGCGCCTGCCCAAGGGAACTTGGGGAAAAAGATGGTGCGCAGCATGAGAGGTGTCCGCTGGCCTGTGGCGCTGTGGGTTAGATTATCCAGCTCCATTCATAGTCTTGTGCCTTGGCTTAAATCACAGCACATGCAGCGCTGTGAAATCTCCTTCCCTCACGGTCATATACCCGTCCCCTCTCTCTCATACCCCTTCCCACTGATGCTGTTAATAAACTAAAAATGACAAAATGGCTCTTGTGCGAAGAAAAGAAACATATGTATTGACGTGTGTCCATCAGGCGTTCCTGGGCCAGATGATCTTCGGGGAGGCTCAGGTAACTCTATGGTGGGTGGGCATCTCCCTCACCTTCTCTGGACTGTTAGTCCTACAGAGGACCTCCCCTCAGCATCAACGGCCTGCAGCAGTGATCCAGAAGAACCAATGATACGGTGCCGAGGGCCCTGATAAGCCTGCTACACGGCTTATATCCTAGTGGTGCTGCAGTGATCCACAAGAAAACCTTGTAAATGTGTATTTATTTACTCTGGTGTATCAACAGCAGTGGGGAATATTCAGGGCCTTCTACGCCTTCAGTGAAGGCCTAGAAATATCTGGACAACAAAAAAGTTATTGTATTTAAATAGGTATAATTATAATTCAATAGGTATTTAAGTATATGTCTCATTTATTAGGATACATCATAATACATTAATACATTGTCTATGTTCTAGAATTGGTTCCTTGTCAAGTTCACATCAGAAATGAAAGGGTTAATATACTCTGAAACATGTTATCCACTCAGAATCGTCATTCTCCATTAATTGTAATGGGAGGCTCTCTCATTGCTGTCCTGGGCCACTTGACACCTATGCTTTTTTGGCTTGGAGAGTGATGGGGAAATTGACCAGGTTTGATTATTATGTAGGCAGGACAAAAGTTAACACCCAATAGATACAACGTTGTCCTAACCGCGTCATACAATCTGCTGCGTCACTCTATTAATTCATTGGCTGACCGACTATTAGCGGGTCCTCGTTGTTTCAATTTATTTAGCCAGCCACTTAAAGTGATTTGGTTACCCTGTCTTCCATCAGCTTGAGTGGCTTAGTGGTAATACGTGCGTCTGCGAAGCTGCACATATTCCCGGGTTCGAATTTGGTGATTTCCACTACCTTACTTTTCTTTTCTTTTTTTTCATTAGCGGGTCCCCATTGTTTACATTTATTTACCTTTTGAATTATTTAATTACTTTGAACAAAAGGACCACCGGTGAGTCAAAGTACATGTCTAATAATTTAATACTGATACTTTAATATGTCAGTTTTAAACGGATGCAATGGAATGGAACAATGATGATGTATAGGACTTTATTGCTGATCTGCTGCACAAGTGCACATTGGCGAGTGTGCAATGTTTATCATAATATTGTCTTCTCTATATATTTCCCGCATTGTTTTTCTAATGAAACAAGCCTGTGTGTAGAAGGTTTTAAACATAGGATGAAAATGATGTATATATGTCTTTCCGCGATTGTGCACGTTAGTTCTCAGCTCAATTAGCCAGCCACTAGAAGTGGTCTGGCTGCTTCAAGCCTCAACATCCTGAGTGGCTCAGTAGTAATATCCCTGCCTGTGAAGCTAAATGTTCAAGGTTTGATTCCAGTCAAAAATACTTCTTTGCTGATATTTTTTTTACATGCCATCTGCACTTTTACTGTTGATGTTTTTTTGTCAAAGAATGTTATTGTTGTCATGGTCTATTTGTTAATATCCTAGTCATTCTTTAATGACAGCTGTTCACTTTCAATTCGTTGCACAGTTTTTTCCCGCAATCACTACTTTCGCTTGGCAGTGAGGGTTGAGGTGAAGTTCCAGCTGTAATGTTCACGGTTCGCCACTGCCTAACCCTAACAGCCCCAACAGGGTGGGCCTTGTTTCAGTTTCTTGACCTCTCTCTGGCTCTAGCTGGGAAGCTTCTCACGTTTGCATTGCACACCGCCTTTAAAATAAACAAATAGGACCGACCATGTCCCATTCGCTACAGTCTTAGAATCACACATTTCTATCAGCCAGTGGTTTGTGATCATGGGTCTTCTACATTTATAAGAAATCTAGTACAATAGTTTCCGCATATATGACCTTCAGCAGACTATAAGGCGCGCAGTCAATGGATGGTCTATTTGTAAACTTTACTCATATATGAGGCGCGCCGGACTGCAAGTCTCATTAGTGTAGAAAGGATAGAGAGAGATATATGTTCATTTTAATAATATGTGCAATGTAAATGACGGCTTTATTCATACTCAATTACCAACTAATTCAATTTCATAAGGCGCACTGGACTCTTAGATGCTCTGTCAGACTTTTAAGTAACACGTATAAGATGCAATTCATATGAAGACTCCTGCTGTGAATCCAGTTCTGTTAAATTCCCAAGCAATGTGTGGTGTGAATCTGCAGTTTCACATTGTTAAGTCCGTCCTCCACTTGAACATATTAAATATATATGTTGTTTAATATGTGTCATTTAACATATTTTGTTATTATGTGTTGTATAATATATGTTGTTTAATATCTGTGCTTTAATGTGAGTTGTTTAATGTTGGTTATTAAATATATGGTGTTGTTTAATATGAGTTCATTAATGTGTGTTCTTTAATAGAATGTGTTTAATATATGGTGTTTTATATATACAGTATGATGTTTAAAATATGTGTTTTTAATATATGTTGTTTAAAATATCTTGTTTAATATATGTTGTTTAATATATGTACTTCAATATATGTTGTTTGCTATGTGTTCTGTATATGTTGTTTAAAATATGTTGTTTAATATATCTGGTTTAATATATGTTCTTGAATATATGTTGTTTAAAACATGTGTTGGTTAACATATGTTGTTTCAAATACATTGTTTAAAATATGATTTATTTAATATATGTTATTTCAAATATGTTAGTTCAAATATGTAGTGTAGTGTTGTTTAATATATGTTGTTTAAAATATGGTGTTTACTATATGTTGTAATATATGTAAGTATTTTGAATTGACCTGGTTCAATGTAAACTAAACTCTGCACTATACTCCTGCACTATATAGAGTAATGTAGCTCTTTCAGACACACAGCTGTTAATTATTAGCGTACTTGAAAAATGGGATTTGCTAATTGCAATATAGATGTAGGCACATTTCAATACATATCACCAGCCTCACAATATGCATGTGACACTATAGCAACTTGCTAAAAGTGTAGCATGTTTCAACAAACTGAGTGGTGGGAAAATGTAAAATAGGGCTGCGACGATCAGCTGGCGAATCGCTGACTAATCGATTATGAAATTAATTGGCAACTGATTTAATAATCAATAATCGCCAAGGAATTAAATTGTTATTTGCTGACAATTTGATATTAATTAACGATTTCAGAACATATAAAATGATTGATGAAAAAACACAGGAAAAACATTGACATATTATACATTATAGTATACAAGTATACATTTATTTTAATGAAGTTGTGTCAGAATAAGTACCTTAATTGTTGATCATTTGTTGGTTAAGAAGATCCAAATTTGACTATATTTAACTCATTCTGTGCCAGCCCTTTTCAAATTCCTCCCGTCCCAGTGGCACGGTTTTTTCAACATGTGAGTGTTTATTCAAGACCCATAGAAAATTTAACTCTGTGTCCTTGTCAACAAAACACATAGCAAAGGAAACTTCAGACTTTCCTTTATCATCACAAACAGTTTGCTTCTTCCTGTTTCCACTAATAGTCTCCAGAACATGGAGACTATTAGTGGAAACATGCAGATTTCTGACAAAATCCTGAATAAATGTGGGTGCAGTACCGACCCTGTCCGCTGGATGGTGGTATGTGCCGGTGCTATACAGGTGGACACTGGGGACCCAGAGGCTCCGTACAACACTGGCTGGCAGTCAGAAGTGGTAATGCACCCGCATCTATTGAATGAGTTAAAGTTGACAAGATTAATTGTTGCTCCTTGTAAATATTTTACGATTAGTCGACTAATCGCTTTGTTAATTGTTAACTAATCGAATATTGAAATCATCTGTAGTTGCGGGCTTGCGGCCCTAATGTAAATTCCCAATGAGCAATTGCACAGGTTTGACAGTGGTAGATATATGTCCATCAACTGGATACCTGCACTTCTAGTGATTTTAATTAGTATTATTTTTAGCTTACTGGTGGGTTGTGTGGTTGCTAATGTTAGATTATCCACAGATTAGATTAGCCACAGCTTGTTCTGCAATGGGATGTATAACATCTGGGTTTTCTTTATTCAAGATTCTTCAGCACAGTTCAGCAAAGTTGGCAGAGACAGATGGATAACGATTAGATTGCACGGGAGGTTACCATCAAGGACCTCGGAACAACTCTCTACTCCCCTAGGCCGGAGCCCTGCATTAGACTTTGTCCCAATCCTTTTAGCATACGTAAGGATCACACTTGTCTGCCAATCACAGTCTTGCATATTACTGTCAACTTCCGAAGCTCACATTTGCACGTTTCGTGTGTATAGCACGGCCAGGTCAACTATACCACAGCCCTGAGCTGCAGCCGACTGAGATTACAAAAATTGCATTTTACTGTCAACTCCAGAAGCTCAAGTCTGCACGTATAGTATGGTCAGGTCAACTAGACCTTGCCCGTGAGCCGCAGCCAACTGAAGCCCAGGCTACACAGATAGTATTGTCTGCATGATGTGGACTTTTGACAACAGTTGTTATGGGGAATACACATATCCTAACTGAGCATCATTATTATCGTGAGCAAGCTAGCAGCACAAAGTCCATTCGATTGTACAATCCTTTGAAGATGTGCGATTTTAAAATAGAAAATGCAATATTGTGTATGTTTCATAATGTAAAAATGATACTGAATACATATATACTGTTTTAATTGTTGTTCACTTGACTGAATTTTATTTTACACTTTAACATGGATTCACATTGATCATCAGACCAGTGGTTTTCTAATGTGCTGGATGTGCTTTGCTTGGAGCGAGCACTGATTCAAGGGAGGCGCGATGCGGCAGGGAAAAAAGAAAGAGGCTATATTGGCTAAATGCTAAAGGAAGTTGAGAAAATACAGAACAAAATGTGTTTTAAGGAGAAGACACACAAACATACAGATGTGAAAATGTTTAAGATATCGAAGACATATGTTGAAATGTGTAGAAGATGTAAGCACAGTTTTAAAACATGTTTAAAATGTTTATAAAAATAAAAAAATATGTAGAAGCTTTATTGGCAATAATTGCATGATATTAACTGCCTCCCAATTCCTATGATATTATTGGCCAAGATTTGAGCTTAAAATTCAATATGACAAAATATTGGTATTGATTTATGAATATCGATCAAAGGACTACAAGTATGGCGTGTTCTTACTTGTTTGAAAGCGCTCATACTGCTAAGTGAGGTTTCAATGATGCGTACTGTTTTGATAAATGTTGAAGTAATACTTAAGGACGTCATAATTGTATTAATAACATTTGAGAGAAAGATAGCCAGGTGAGCCAGAACCAACCAATCGTTGACGCATCGCACACGATTAGAACGTTCATTGTACCGTCTAGCGGAGTGCGACGATTCGTTGGTTCTGGCTCGCCAGGCTAAGAGAATGACATTTTTGGTGCGACTTGGGAGAGAACATCTCTGACTTTTTAGCAGACATATCAACTATATTAATTCTTACCCAGAGAATTTTGAAAATATTACTTCAGCTGTAATATTTATTTGAATTAGTTTTGGTGTGAAGTAAAAATATATATATATATCGGGTCGGTATCAGAAATTAGAGGTTATACAATATTGGGATATTGGATATCCGTTAAAAAAAAATGATGCAAAAACATCTAGATACGAATGTGTTACTTACATGCTACAGAAATGCACCAAAAATGAATCACTTGTCACCAGTGGTAGACGAGCATGCTCTTGGTGGTACGCGGGATTATAGTCATAAAAATAAATGTGATTGCAGTTTGTAATCTCATAACAGTTGTCAAACTATTATGTTACTTGTAGGCTACAGAAATGCAACAAAATTGAATCATGTGTTCTGTTTTTCATTTCCAACAACTGTACAAAATTTCATCCAGATTCGTGCATAACTTTTTCATTTATCCTGCTGACAGTCAAACCAACGCCATTAGGCAGGTCAACATAGAAGAATGTAACATTTATTAAGAGGTACATATTTTCTACTAATGAAAATATACCGGGATCATTTCAGTATATTTTTATTTTTATTGAATAAACACCCTGTGAACAGTGTGTTGTCTTGTCCATTTGTTTGGGTTATAACATGCTACATATAATCCACATTACAGTAAAGAGATCTCAAAAACAATCCTCCAAGACAAAGTGACAGGTGGAGGGAAGAGAGGATGACAGAGAAAGCAATTGGAAGATAACATCTGTGGATAGAATATGAATATTTGTATCCTTAATCTTCATAAAAAATATACATGACTCAGACCACCTGATTGTTATATAACTTGTTGACCATGCCGCGTGACCAACAATGACTGCACCAACGTCAAGATAAGACAACGACATACATCTCCATGCAGACATGAGACGAACGGATGTCTTCTTCCCGCATTGTATATGATAATATTTGTCTGTAACTTAATGTTAATAAACATATTGTAAGATATAGAATCGTCTCCGGCCCACCTTGGTGACTTTGAGGCATGCAGTATCTCAACCTAATGATTATGTTGGCACCACGAAATGCCAGCATACCATCATTACATCCAAGAGTGGACAAGGTGCAGGCTGAGTGACACTACCATGTGAGTGGCCAAGGACAGAGAGAGATGGAGAGAGCTGGTTGCAAAGTCTTCAGTGGCGCCCCAACGGTCAGCCAGACTACGGGATTGATGATGATCATCATCATTGCAAAAAATACTAAATGTGGTCCCTCACAAGAACAGTTTCAAAACTTTTCTGTGAAAGAAACAGAAACTCCTTTACAGCCTGGGAGAAAAAATTAAACATGTTTACTTTTATTAAATCCCTGAAAGGAAAGCGTATGGGATGCAATGGTTTTGTCTGGGCCACTGCTGGTGCAACAGATCCCTCGTGTTAATGTGATAACTTTTGAACAGATGAATGGATTTGTCCCAGATTTGGTGTGTTAATGCTCTAGGGTAGGTTCAAGAACTGAGTGAGGCCAACACTTTCAAGACGAAGATGGCTGGATTTTTGTCACCTGCCTACTGTATTGTGTGTGTATATCTGTGAATAATTACGTGCTGTTTGCTTATATTGGGAGGCCGTGGGCCATTTTTAAATTATTAAGATTCATCTTTTGAATCTTTGTATGTGTTTTGATGTTTTATTGTTTATAGTTATAAGCACTAGGGAGTTTCGAGGAATAGCAATTTAATTTGTGTTGTATGTCATGTACTGCACATTTGACGATAAATAAATGATTTTGTCATTTTGTGCTGTTCTTTGTTCTGTTCTTGTGAAGCCCCTTATGTTGTGCTACTTGAAAGGTGCTATATAAGTAAATAAAGTTTGATTCATTGAATTAATCCAGCGAGGATAACACGGCAGTGCATTTTGGGTAGTGTAGTTTATCATCTTCCGCGTCCTCTGATTGGTCGGCAGCAGATTCAGCGGCAGTCCCCTTGTGCAACGAGACCCACCGCCGGCAGCGGCTCCTACGGTGTGGATAATTAGGGGTACAAAAATGGCGCTGTCGCAAGGAACAAAGAAGAAAGTTTGCTATTACTATGACGGTAAATATGCAACCATTTCGGATTTTTTTGTTCCGCGCCTGCCGGGTCTCACGGTGCCGTGCAGCGATGCACGCGTGTGCCGCTTTCTCCGAAGCGGTGTCGGGGCTGTCTGGCTAGCGCTCCTCGCGTGCTAGCCCTGTCTGGCCATTTCAGTGAATGGGCTTGTAGTGGCTAACTCGTTAGCCTACTAGCCGCGTCTGGCCATTGAAGTGAATGGGCTTGTAGCGGCTAGCTCGTTAGCCTCCTAGCTCCGTCTGTCCATTGAAGTTGGCTTGTAGCGGCTAACTGCTTGCTAGCTCGGCACAGATGTTCTGCTATGTTTGGCTAAATTAGCATCGATCGCATCCGTTGGAAAATTGTTCGATGCTAAGGGCTAGCTCGGAGTAGACCACTACCTGTGGATGGGAATTAAAGTGAGGTCTTATTTTATACCGTGTTGTATGTATTGTCGACGGAATTCCCCAAGAAATTATTTTTAAAATGTTCCAACATTGCCGAGACATCCCCAACGCCTCCCGCCTGTCTCCTCCGTACAAAGCGGCGCTGATGCCGAATGTTGTCGTTTGGATTTCGGGTTCGGGTTCCGAACTTGACTACTGAACCCAGTGGCTGTTCCCCCGCCAACAGTGAAGTCCGTTTGTAGAGCCGATTGGTGCGGCAGTGGTTTCTGTTTTTAAAGTGGAAACGTCAAGTGTTTGCGGAAGCGTGGTTGGTTTTTCAGACGTTTCTTACACCGAAATTCCGAATCGTTTTGGCAGCAGATGAGCCAATTTCAATCGAATCGAGTATTTTTATTTTACACATTGCGCGTGTGTATACAAGAGAAGAAAATGCATTTAATGGGATAATGTGAATGTGATTTTATTATTGTGGCTTTAGTATGGGGGTATTTTAGTAAGAGTATTATGAAGATTTTCATTGATTTTAATCGAGCGATCGAATGCACCATGTTTTTGATAACAAGCGATGATGGAAAAGATGTGCAACTATGATTTAATGATCACATTTGTATAATTTTCTGGTTGATCACCATTTTTTTTAAAAGCCGTAATGGCGTTTGTGCTAAGTAGTGCCACTATCCCCAATAAACATAGTTATGAAAATCAGTTAACAAAAACGGTAGCCGTAGAAGTGACCCCAACAAAGTGGCACTAAAGTATTGTGCTCCATTTAGTCATGTTGCTGTGGCATAGAGATCACTTCCCCTCACGGTCTATACTGCACCTCCGCTCACCCCTGCTCTTTTATCCCCCTTTCACACAAACAGTGTCAATAAAAAGAGAAAATGGGGCTTAAAATTAGTCATTACTTAGACATTAATTATTTTCCCTCCATCAGCTAATGTACAACACTATCACAGACTCAGACATTAAAATCCATCATACTTTATTTTTTATCCCGACGTCTGTCACTTAAATTTGTCAATTATTATTGCCCAAATAAAGATTGCAATGAAGTTACCACAGCGCTGACAATATGGGCTATGAGTGTCTTTAAATATCTTGTAAATCTTTGGTTATTCCCTTAATCCTCGGTCGAGGTGGTTAAAATGGTGTCCACACTGGAGTAAAAAACCTTTTTATTTCAGTGTATCATCCAGACTACAACGGCGTTTTGGGGCCCAAAATGGGGAAAAAGTAAAACGCCTTCCAAAGTGAATCAGTTTCGTTTTCATAGCCGTTTCGTTTTTCTCACCTGGTGTCTGGACAATGGACAGGTGTGGAAAACGCCAGAGAGGGATGGGGCTGCGGTGGTGTGGGGCCATCGCCTCTCCATCCACCCTGGACGGAGAAGCGATGAGCCGCATACGCGACGCTCCCTCTCTGCGTGATCTAGAAGTTATTCATCATTATACTCGGGTTCATAAAGATACCAGCGCTCTATGCAGAAGGTGGTTGTTCCGTCGCAAGCTTTTCTTTCCCAGAATGCGAGTAACCTGTTCACTCCGGTGTACCTTTAGTGCAACACATTCAATGAGTCTTCATGTGTAAAGACTCGACATGTAACGTATGCAGATTATCGTTGCGACTCCGGACAGATTTGGAGTTCTGTAGTGTTGTAACGCTACGAGATAATATTAATGTTGGGCTGGGCGATATGGTGCTGCGTTCACCCCAGTTGCTCAGCGCCTCCGACCTGATGCACTCATACGGTGTATGAGTTCTGCTCAATAATAATAATAATTACTCTATAATACCACACACACACTGTTCGGTCTCCCTGGCACATGTACTCGGCAGTAATGGAACGTCTATAGTGTTACTTGCTGTAGTGTTGTCTGGTGCGGTATTAGTCAGAGCTGAGCCACGTTAGTCGTACTCGTTTTCACGTGTACACACAATCCTGCTTAGTCAAGTCTCACCTGCTCGATCTAAGCTCCAATTTTTCAAGCCTGTTTGATTCTACAGGCCCCTTGTTGACAATTGACCTACAATTGATTTCTTTTGGAGCTCTGAAATTCACTATATCGCAATATTGGTTACATATCGGTTATCGGTATCGGTCCACGGGGAAAAAAATCAGTTATCGGTATTGGGCCAAAAAACTCATCGACTGGTCACTAGTCTGAATTGGCACAATTGGATCTGTGTTCTGAAATATAGTGCTCTATATATTCATATTTGTGTGTGTGTGTGTGCAGTCTAGTGCTGTCTCGAATCAAACGCTTCTGTTTTGAACCAAACACTGTGGAATGTTGCATGCCACGAGAAGGACGGACTACATCAACGTGCACTTGTCCACAATGTTGACGTCAATCATTTCCGCTACATGGGCAACATGGCTCCCTTTATGCATCTAGTGTTCACTGGCCTTTCTCTTGGTTCCCGACCATTCTTGGGGCATCATCCGGGCACTTTTAAATGCGCTGGATTTAAACCAACAACTCTGGACAGCGCCTTACACTCTTAAAAGTAGTGCACTGCGCTAGATGACCTGCTGCTTACACTGCCTGTGTGCCCTCTTCAGGTGATGTGGGGAACTACTACTATGGTCAGGGGCACCCCATGAAGCCTCATCGGATCCGCATGACGCACAATCTTCTGCTCAACTACGGCCTCTATCGCAAGATGGAGATCTATGTGAGTTTTACACCTTTTTATATCACCTACAACCAATGTCATACGTCTTGTAATTATCTTATTAGTGTTGTCATGGTCCTTAGTATTGAAGTGTGATGACCCAAAATAAGCCTCACAACTGCTTCAATAATTCTGTCGAGAGAATTTGTGTATGGGGCACAAAGGTAGTAATCAGTGCAGTTGCTTTCAAAATTTGGTTTAATGTAATTGGATGTGGTGGGGTTGGAATACACAGTAATTGTATTTGGCAGGTTTTATTGGTTTAGTTTAAGAGTTCCCCTGGGACAATGAACAAAAGCATCACGCCTCACAACTAGCGCCCGAGAGCGATCAAGAAACCAAGGCCTCACAAAATGCAAAGGCCCCGGCTCCCAACCTCCTCATCCGCTGCGGCTGTTGATACCCCAGTAATTGGATGTGGTCTGTCCTATTGGGTTTGAACCAAGGCTTTGAACCAATATTTTTTTCCAATCGGTTCGTTCCGAACAGAAACTGAATTATAACGTTTCCGGTTATGTGTTCCACCAATAAATTGACGGTGTAAACAGATCGTCATGGGGCCAGACTAACTTGAGGCCAGCCAAACATAGTAGCCGAGGCGCCGTGAGCGAGACTCGTGTTGCCGCGGCAACGACAGACGCTACATTGTGTGTGTATGTATGCGTGCGTTTGGTCTGTTGTTTAATGTCCTCGTATTTGTCGACTTATTACATACTGATCAGTACGGCCACTCGCAGTCGCTGCTCATCCATGCCGACTCGTTCTCCCCGTGTGTGTGTGATATGAAATAGAAACGCAAACGTAAAGATAGAGGTAGACCAACGCCAAAATCACCCCGTGGGTCTTTCTAGACGTATTATATTATTGTGCAGGAACAGTAAACGCTCAAGCAGTCGGGGACAAAACTAGCAGCAGCACTGCAGGATGCAAGTCGGCGAGTGCGCACGGGTGTGCATGCTCCGGTGAAGTTGTTGGCGCTCACATTCTAAATTCTGCGGATGGACGCCTATTTGCACGTAAAGCGAGCAATAACGTGGCCTTCACCCAGTCTACCTTCACCCAGTCTATGGTCTACATACATCCAACTCAGCGAGCCGTTGACACGCCCATACGGGGCAAACCATCTATGTCTAGCGCAGGGGGTTGGGGGTAGTGTGTGTTGTGCAGGTGAATTTGTTTTTCAACGCCGTGTTTCAACGAAAACTTTGAGGAGCGCTATTAACCGGTTACCATTATTTTAAAATAAGTGTTCCTGTTCCAGAACATAATAACGTCTCCGGTTTCGTTTCTGTTCCCTGGAAAATATAAAAAGTTCCCGGTTTTCGTTCCTTGAACTGGTTCAAAGCCCTGGTTTGAACACACAGTAATTGGACGTGGTAGGTCGTATTGGTTTATTTTAACATTTTCCCCAGTGCATCCAGCAAAAGCGACACACTTCACGACTAGAGCCAGAGAGAGACTCCCCCAGCGAACTCCGAATACATTATACATTTTATACTCTGACAATGTAAACGTGGCGTAAAGATGAATCCGTTTGGTAAGTGGTTCATGTATACAGGTGGAGCCGATTATATTTGATCTGCCTAAATTGAATCAGATCCAAGTGTCCACGTAAACAGGGCTATTAGTTAAGTTGTTGAGGTGAAAATAATAGTTGATGAATTGTCGTATTTATTGTAAATGCAAATGTAATCCTCAGATGATGCAGCAGTTTAGAGTCCTCTTTCCAGGTGCCGATTGTTTTTAATAAAACATCTGTGTGATTATTTAATGCATGGAAAGTCATGTTCAATCATTCCAGTCTATTAAACGCAACTACAAAACCGCAAGGTAGAGAAAAAAACTGAGATCTCATTTGAGCTGTTCTGAGTCCTTTTTATTTTTAACATCTTTAATGTATTAATCATTCTATCAATTTATCAGTAAGACAACTAGAAATTAAAGTAAAAAAATAAAATCTGAGAAATTTCGGGTGTGTTCGGGGACAATTCGGAACGGTTCAAAATGTTTTCGGGACCGTTGTGACAAAGTTAATGTTGACCCTTGCCGGCTCCTAACCCCACACATAGTAATTGGACGTGGTAGGTAGGGGTGTTCGATCTGACGATTCAAACCCGTTGCGCGATCTTAAGCAGTCACGATCTGCCTTCTCTAATAGATCGGGAGGATCACGATATACATAGAAAGTTAGTCTTATCTGTATTTCTATGCTTCAATAGCACGCCCACTCGTGACACGTCACGCTTCTTCGCCCGCTTGACCAAAACAACACATGCAGCGTTTGCCATAGCGGAGGCGGAACTCCACGTCAACTGTATGGAATTGTTTCGTCTTCTGTTCTGCAAGTTCTGCAAAACCTGCAGAGAAAAGGTCACGCAGCGAGTCATCGGCTGTGGAGTGCTGCGGCGGCCGGTCTCTGTCTGAGACCCGCTGCTGTGGCGTTCTGCAGCCGAGGGGAGCTTGCTCCGTGTGGAGGCGTGCGCAGGCACTGGTGTGGGTGCCCGCCGCTGCGCCACTCCGCGGCCGCGGAGGGCTCGCTCCGTGGGCACAGACACAAAACACGCTTGCCCCAATACACGCGCCGAGTCCGCGACCGTTGTGTAAAGTTGTGCTGTGCGCGGCTTGTCTCTGTGTGTGAGAGAAGGCTGCGAAATGATTTTGCTTTAAGCTCGTTCATAGTGACTTATTTTTGGGCGATTGACAGTCATGTACAGCTTTGAAGTATATTGTATCGCCGTGGGAGACTCCGCACGTATTCAGCCCCTGTTCCCTCATCTGAGCGGACTACTCGCTTGGCTGTCATTCCACAACAGCGCGGCCACAACACACGCAACGAGGACGGGTCACGCATAATATCATGTCATATAATATCTATAGCTCTCTCTCTCTCTCTCTCTCGATATATATATATGTATATGTATATGTGTATATGTATATGTGTATATGTATATGTATATGTGTGTATGTATATATGTATGTATGTATGTATGTATATATATATATATATGTGTATATATATGTGTATATATATGTGTGTATGTTTAAAAACGAGATTGTGATAAGATCGTGAGATCGTGATATGCACTTACAAGATGGT
>OMKY01150754.1:2776-14854 GCA_900302395.1 Bregmaceros cantori
GAACGTGCTGTATAGCTGCTGAGCTATAATATTACGAGAAATATTTTCATTCAAGATTAATCTAAGTAACAATAAGTAGCAACACACTCCTAGTAACTGTAAAATAAAATGTTAATTCATAAAATCCAATCAATCAATCTATCTATCTATATATCTATCTATCTATATATATATATATATATATATATATATATATATATATATATATATATATATATATATATATATATATATATATATATATATATAAAATCCTGTCCTTAATGGTCATATATGAGTATATGTGCTGCAATGTATTCTGCCTAACCACCTGAGCTATGGATCCAGCATGAGATATTTTTGTCTTTTTTTTTTAATTTGATACTGTACCCAAATAGTCATCATTTGAAAATAAAATCCTCATTTTCATCTCTGAAACCTTGAAGATTAGATCACGATTTTTAAAGAAAAAGAAAACACATTAAAATGAATAATTGTGTCACTTTTTGTCAATTTTTAATATTGCAAACTGTGCTGCTTTTGGGCACGATGAGACCTAACTCTTGGGCATGCGATTCATAAAAGTATAATTTTATAAGCATATTATTTAATGAATTGTGTTAAATATATATCTAAATACTAAATACATCCAAACGACGATTATCTGATTGACCATATTTTGAAAATCATAAATTTATCCGATTTCAATTTCCAATAGAGGTTTTTGCACATCCCTAGTGGACGGCAGTTCAATGACATCAATTTGTTGCGTGTGTTTGCAGGACATGGAGATGGTGAACACAGCCGTGCTGACTGGGAAGCGCGTGGAGATGGCGGTGAGGATGGTGGCCATCGAGGAAGATGGCCGCGTGAGCGACGTGTCCGACTATACCGACTGCAGTTCCACTGACGACGACGTGCTCAAGGTGAGTATCCAGTAGGATATGTTCCCATTAGAACTGCAACCGATTAATCGATTAACCATCGGCAACTATGTTGATCATCGATTAATCAACCAGTCCAATTAATCGTTTCTTTGTTTGGTCCGTCCGCCGCTCAAACATGTTTTTTTTCCATTGTTTGTTGAGAGAGATAGTGACAGGATTAAATGGGAGACTGGGATGAAGAGTCGAGGGGAGACACCGCAGAAAAGCCGGACGTGCTCTCCAACTGCTGTGCCACCATGTGCCCTTGGCGTTAATAATTTTTATTTCAGCTCCCATAGGATCCCATTCATTCTGACTCTGTTGTACTGCCGGAAGAAGTCGCGTGTGGGGTGTCTCTCTCTCATATACTGTATAGCTCTCTCTATCTCTCCTTGTCCCGGATATATGTGTACTTTCAACAATGGCAGCGCGCAGTCGGGGGCTTTTTTTTTACGCTATTATTTTTTATGTTCCGGAACAGGAACACTTATTTAAAAATAATGGTAACCGGTTAATACCGGTTTTATTTTGTTCCTCAAAGCAGTGCATTTTGGGATAACTTCAAAAATAAAACAAGAGTATTTATAAAATCTATGATGCAGCAGTGAAGTAGGAAGCGTTGCGGGACACTGTGCACGTGTCGTTGTGGGTTCGCCCCGACACGCAACGAGACCTCGGCTGTAGAGCGCTAGCAGCGGGTTTCTGTAGCGAGTCGCTGTGGGTTCGCCGCAACAAATATTACATAGCATTAAACAGCTGACAAGAACGAAATTAACCGTTCCAGAAACATATTTTTTTGTTCTAACCGGTTCGGGAATGTCAGTTTATTGGGCGAACTCATAACCAGAAACGTTATAATTCTGTTTCTGTTCAGAACGAAACGTTAGGGAAAAAATATTGGTTCAAAGCCCTGCTTGCTTGCGTGTGTGATCGTTCCATGCGTGTCTCTGGCAGGGCTTGAAAACGAAATTATTTTTAAAACGTTCCGTTCCGAACGGTTCAGGCAGGTCTATATTTAACGTTTTCGTTCTCGGAACCGTTCCGCCACCATAATATTGGTCCTGAACCGGTTCAGAACAAATATTTCGTTCTTTTTTAAAGTTCCTTATATTGAGCAATGTTAAGTTTAGATATTGTTTTTCTACAAAAAAATATTTGGTGGACTTTCAAACTTCAGTGCAACTGTATTAAGGTGAAAACCGGGTTTTAAACACCATTCCAGTCGCTTCCTTGTCTGTCCACAAGATGGAGCCCCAGATGCACGGGGCTTGATGACTGATAGTAAAAGTGGAAGGAAATAGTCTCCCAGACATAGGATATGTTCAAATATATAGAAAACAGAAACCCGTTTTTTTTAACCGGTTTTGTGGATTTCATAATGTTCCGTTTCTGTTCCAGAACCCTTGAATAAATCCTTTTTTGTTTCCGTTTCCGCTCCTCATAAAATTCGGTGAAATTCCGTTCGTTTCCGGTTTTCGTTTTCGTTCCTTGAACGGGTTCGAAGCCCTGGTCTCTGGCGATGCATATGATGTACAGTTGTGCGTGGATTAAAAATAGGATGTTGTGGCAGAAACACGCGCGGCTCGGTCGGGTTTGAGAGCGGCTGGGCCGGAGACAGAGTGACGAGTGGGATTAGGCCAGTTCATGGTATTAATGCTGTTAGCATGGAACGTACAGACCATTTTGTTGTCCTTGTTTTAAGCTCGGCTTAGTATGTTTTGCTAGCCGAGTGACAACTTCCGTCACTGCAGCCCCCTTAATCTCCTTCTTTCACTTTCACTATCTCTCTTTACTTATTCTCTTTCCCCCTGTCTCTCTCCCATCTTCCATCTTTCATCTCTCCTCTTTTCTTTTTTCTCTCTCTCGCCCCCAACTTCATACCGAACTCTCTCTGTCTCACTCTCTTGCCCGTCTGTTTATGTCGGGGCTGGACGTGTGATGGATGGAAGTGGATTTATCAGGAAGTCGATGCTGCTTGTCTTTGTGAATGACGAGCGCGGTGCGATGTGAATAATTACGCGGGACCACGGGGGACCGCTGGCTCGGTGGAGGATGAGGCCGGGAGTGAAAGTGGTGACAGATGCTGAAAATGATCTTTCTGCTCATCATAAAAAAAACTTTAATACTCTCACTCATCGACGTTCGCACTCTCTCATCCCGAGAGAGAGAGAAGAGCAGTGGGGACGAAATAAAAAGATGCAGTCATTTCATCAGTGCCGCTAACCGCACAAAAACAAATAAACCTAATTGGGTCTCACCATCCCATTCTGTCATGCAGAGAAACGGGACTCTGGAGAGATAGTGATGGTGAAGAGAGAGGCGAGACGGGGTTCGTGTGGACAAAAGAAATGCATATGTTGTGACATGTGACAAAATGAATATTCTTCGTCCCAAAACGAGAGCTGTGCACACACACGACTCGACTTTTTCGGGGATTTAGGTGAGTGTTTTTCTAAAAGTGTCTTTGTGGATTTGCAGTCACACCTCCATTATCCTGATTGGCTACAAGTTGTGACATCATCGGATGTCCCCTCCCATCGGCTATAAATCAGTGATGCGTCCTCATGTGTGGCGCTCAGCCATGTTTTCCTGCTTAGCTCATAGCTTAGCTAGCCGACACCCGGCTAATGTCCAGTATAGCTTAATAAATGAACCCTCTATACATATTCCTGTGTCAAGACTCACGTCTCATTTCCTCTACGTGGACACCTTATCTGAGCTGCCATTACAGTTGTCAGCATACAAAATGTTTGTAAATACAAATAGAGGTTTTATTTACAACGCTGTTGTGGCAAACTAACTGGAAATAGCAGTCATACAGCGTTACGTCACCCGACTCCCCACCAATATCACCCACTACACTAAAAAGTGACCTCACACGTCAATTGTGCCTTATTGCATCACAGTGACAGTTCACTATAAAATAATTTAAGGCACAGATGAAACTCACTTTTACACGGCGCAGAAGCCGTAACAACAGGTGTCCCTTCCCTTACATCGTCACAATGGCGTTCAAGGAGTACGCAAAGTGGGCATTGTCCCATCAAATCAAATCCAACTTTATTCATATAGCACTTTTCATGCAGAGCAATTCAAAGTGTTTTACAGCAACATAACGAAGCAAAACAACGAGAATAAAATGAAGGGAACACTTGACCCCAACCTTCCCAGCCCATTAAAACAACCAATAAATGTGTCTTAAGTTTCCTCTTAAAAATATCAACCGTCTCTGCGGCCCTGAGGCCCTCCAGCCGGCTATTCTTCATATTTTCACCGTTCAGATTCAAAATAGTTGTGCACACTTCATTTTGCCACTTTTGAATTGGAACAGCACTATGCAAGTAGTGCTGAAGTGCGCGAATTGGAACAGACCCTGTGTCCAGAATTGAGGACTTCCATAGTGTTGATAAAGGCATAACATATTTTTTTGTCGATTCCCACAGATGATATCAAAAATGTGAACCATAATAACAATATTTTAAAATGTAAATATTAAAATTAAAAAGACATTCCTAATTTCTGATCCTCACACATACACGCATGTACAGTGAAATTCCTCCTCCGCATTTAACCGCTCCCTGAGGAACGGTGGACGGCCACGGTGCAGTGACCAGGGGCCAACTCCATATTCTGTGCCAGTACCTTGACTGAGCACTGACTGGAGCAGGTTGACTAGAATATGTTTTTTGTTGGTGGGGAAAAATGGAATGTCCGGTGGAAACCCACACTGACGCAGGGAGAACGTGCAACCAAGTCTCAAGTCATCATTAACATGCTGTCATTTTAGCTCCAGAACATAATTTCAATAAAGTAGCAAAAAAGCAAACAATGCTTTTATAAAAGCAAAACTAGTGCTTGCTTTTGACTTTATTAAAATCAGTTTCTGGAGCTGAAATGACAGCATGTTAATGATGACTTGACTTGGAGTTGACTTGGGACTTGAGTGGACTTGCCCAAGAAGACTTGAGACTTGGCGAGGGACTTGAGTGCATCTCTGACATGTATCTCCCCTGAACAATCTAGCCACTGCACCACCGTGAGCCCTAAACTGTTCTCAGTTGATTTCTTGGTTGAAAGCCTCCAAAGGCAGTCAGTCATTATGGTGTATTTTTCTCCAGTATTGTCCTGGGGGCTGCTGGCTGAATGGTTCCATGGAGTAAAATGGCCGTGCTCTACCATGTCACAGTGTACTGACTGACGGCAACAAAGAACCGGACATGATTGCACCTAAAGACCCCGTCACACCATGACGTTCGAACACCAGCATTGTCTGAACTTTTTTTATTTGAAGTATTACTCACGACCAGGGCTTGAAAACGGAATTATTTTGAAAATGTTCTGTTCCGAGCGGTTCAGGCAGGTCTATATTTAGCGTTTTCGTTCTCGGAACCGTTCCGCCACCAAAATATCGGTCCTGAACCGTTTCGGAACGCAAAAGTTTTGTTCGTTCTTAAAGTTCCTCATATTGTGCAATGTTGAGTTTAGATGTAGTTTATACAAAATATATTTGGTGGACTTTCAAACTTCAGTGTAACTGTATTAACGCCATTACGTTCGCTTCCTCTTCTGTCCACAAGATGGAGCCCCAGATGCATGGAGTTTGACGACTGACAGTGAAAGTTGAATGGATGCAACCGGAAATAGTCTCCCAGAAATAGGAAATGTTCAAATATTAATATAGAGAATAGAAAAAAAATGTTTTTAACCGGTTTTGTGGATTTCATCATGTTCTGTTTCTGTTCCGGAACAGTTGAAGAAATAATTTTTCCGTTTCCGCTCCATTGGAAAATTCTGTTCGTTTTCGGTTTTCGTTTTTGTTTTCGTTCCTTGAAGCGGTTCGGAGCCCTGCTCACGACCAACTTAATATGAAAGTTACACGTTTTTTTTGTTTTGTTTTTTGTTGTTTTTCTTTTTCAAAGTGAGCAGTAAAGAAAAGGTTGGAGACTAGCACTGACAATTTCAGCAAAAGTAGAAATATATAATGTGACCCAGGCTCATTCAGAGACTCTAAGTAAGCAAACAAAGCCATGTCCAAAGTTAGTTCAGAAAAAAAATCCATGAGAAGCATCATATGCAAAGTACACGGGGCAGCAGTGCACTCAAAACCATGACATCCCCTACGCTCCGCATTTCTGGGATATCATATTATGCACTTTTACGTTCCTAACGTTCCTTCATTCTCTAGTCGCACATCTTACCAAACAGTATATATAGGTAAAGAGTCGATATCTAATGGCACTGCTCGAAATACATAGAAATGTGCTGGTGATATGGACACGGTGGTGATTTTCCACATACAATGCTTAGAAATACATGTATTGGGTCCGCGTCGGCCAAGTGGTTATGGACACCGCTCCTAACGCGACCCCATTCATGTTAGTGGTGCTCTGTCTACCGCAGCGTCCGCAGTGTCGCGAGTTCGACTACGCTCGTCGACTTGTCTGCAATGTCTACCCCTGATCTCTTCAACCCAGTTTCCGACTAATCCTATCCAATGAAGATGGAAAAACGGCGCTGACGCCGGAAAAAAATAACTTAAAAAAAAAAAGAAACACATGTATCAAGCTACAGGAAAACGGTGCTGTCATTTATACCAAATCATGCATTTTTTCTGTTGTGAATTTAGCTAAATAAATTAATTTTAGTAGTACACTGGCCGATCACAGTATCAGAGCCCAATATACAATGCTCTTGACATATTCAGTGAAATGATCACAAGTACATTACTTTTATTTATTTTTTTCAGAAATCGGTGAAATGATGTAGTACTGGTCGTCAACTGTCGTCAACAGTGCGGAGACACTGGCCGTGTCCGAAATCGCTCCCTAACCCCTAGCCCCTAGACCCTGGATAGGGCACTGACTATATAGTCCACTCAATCTCAGCGACGAGATTTCGGACACTAGAATCGGCACTGTTAACTTACGTCACCGCTGTAGCATAGTGACGTCATTGCCTGTCGGCATTGGCATGCTTTTTTTTAAATAATAAATGTATTTTAATAATAAATGTATACTTTATCACATAAAATCAATTGTACTCACATTTATAATTATTTATTTTCATTTATAAAAGTTTTGGAGCGCGTCTTCTTCTACGTTTTAATTAGTGTAATGTGTCTCGCAGTGCATTATGGGTTATATTTCTCCGCCTAGGGTACACCCGATGCTCACTACATTTCACGGTGCATTGTGGGATAGTTTCAGTGCCCTATATGGGGCACATGGAAAATTCGGACACCCCTACAAAATGGCGTGCGCCCCATATAGTGGCCTCTATGGGGGTTAGGGGGCGATTTCGGACACAGCCACTGTTAGAGAGAGAAAGGACGTGTAAAATATAAATAACAAAAACTTAAAATCTAAGAAAGGATGTAGCATATACACACTAGGAAGGGAGGCCAGAGAGAAATATTTACAAAAGATAAACAGTGTAAGCAGACCGTGCGCTGTCACCAATATGGCCGCTGGTGCAACAGCCCTATAGACGAGTTTACCCGCGAAATACAGGGGGCTGGCATTTTGTCCCAACGGGATGAAACACACTTCCCGTGCCTTATTGATGCTAATGCCAACTCTGGTACTTGACCGAGGCCCGAGCACACAAAACAGACAAAATGCACGGCAATTCAAAATCCGACCACTAGGCGTGTCGTCTGTGACCGATTACACATTACACCACTCGCTCCGTTCATTATTTTGTATAAATATTGATGAAATACAGTCAAAATCTGACCTAAAGTTACTCAGCGAGTGGTCACCTGTTCTTCTGGACCATTAGGCTGGCTGCTTCTACTAGTTGTTCCAAAAGGAATGAGAAAATGGAACGAGTTGAACTGATTATTAAATCATGCGTTTGTGGGTCACAGATCCGCACGAGAGCATTTGGAGAGCATTTGGTTGTGGAATAGCACACTGCAAGTTACCACCATCCGTTTTAAATAAACCTGTAGGTGTGTGTTCCCACCGAATAGAAATGTTGAAAAATGTGACGTTCAGACACCGGAAATGCCGCCCGAAATCATCTATTGCCAAACATTCGGTTCTTTTCAAAAACAATTTCTGAATACTTTTCCGTGGTGTTCTGTCTTATAACTAGAATGGGGTGGCTGGAGATATGGCAACGTGTTCACTCCAGTGGCTCAACGGCGACACCTAAAGTCTGAGCCCATAATAGGAAGAAGCAGGGCTTGAAAACAAAATTATTTTTTAAAAGTTCCGTTGCGAACGGTTCAGGCAGGCCTATGTTTAACGTTATCGCTCTCTGAACCGCTCCACCACCAAAATATCGGCCCTGAACCGGTCCTGAACCGGTTCGGAGCGAAAACATTCCGTTCGCTCTTAAAATTAAGTTTAGATATTGTTAATACAAAATATATTTGGTGGATTTTCTAACTTCATTGCAACTGTATTAACTTGAAACTGGATTTAAAACGCCATTACTTTCGCTTCCTCGTCTGTCCACAAGATGGAGCCCCAGATGCATGGGGCTTGATGACTGACAGTGAAAGTTGAATGGATGCACAACAGGAAATAGTCTCCCAGACATATGAAGTGTTCAAATATAGAGCACAGAAAAAAATGTTTTTAACTGGTTTTGTGGATTTTATAATGTGTTTCTGTTTCTGTCTGTTTCTGTTCCAGAACAGTTGAAGAAATCATTTTTCGTTTCCGTTTCCGCTCCTCTTAAATTCCGTAAAATTCTGTTCATTTTCAGTTTTTGTTTTCGTTCCTTGAACCGGTTCGGAGCCGTGGGAAGAAGTCGACTCTTTTTCTATATATACTCTTTGTTATGTTACCTCACAGAGTTCTCTGGGAAAAGGCACACATTTTGATGTCCTGCCAAGGTTAGGTCTGGAATTGTAAGCATAATGGATGTGCTTGTTTGTGAAGGATGGATGCCTGGCGTCGTCGAGTCGTTTGGATTTACATAATGTCACCACGCAGCCACTTCTAAAAAGCTCCATGTCCGCCATTATCTCGAGCTGTTTATTACCGCCGGAGGATATTACTTTGTGATGCACGGCCCGGGTGAAGTCAATTTACGGCTGCCTCCGCTACTCAGGGTGTTTGCAAAAATGTGACTTATCTCAAGGTATTTCTTATCCTGAGTTGAAGCCTGTTTAGACAATAAGCACATTTAAAGAGCCAATGGGACTCGGTGTGTCTGTGGTACTCACAGCCTGCACTTTAAAACATTTGTTTAGAGTCTCATTGGGAACCATTTAGTTCATTCACAGTTTCCTTACAGGGTTTAGGTACATTTTTCATGTATTAATTATTATCCATTGCTTATTGTGAAAATCAATGTTGCCATTTATAACCAAATTTGCAGCTGGTTTCGACACAGACTTTGTTTATGTCGGGAGGATGAAGACAGAAAACACAAAAGTTGGGTCTCGTCTAGAATTATTTTTGAAACGTTCCGTTCCGAGCGGTTCAGGAAGGTCTCTGTTTAACGTTTTCGTTCTCGGAACCGCTCCACCACCAAAATATCGGTGCTGAACCGGTTCGGAACACAAAAAATTTGTTCGCTCTTAAAGTTCCTTATATTGTGCAATGTTAAGTTTAGATATAGTTTATACAAAATATATTTGGTGGACTTTCAAACTTCAGTGTAACTGTATTAACGCCATTCCTCGTCTGTCCACACGATGCAGCCCCAGATGCATAGGGCTTGATAACTGACAGTGAAAATTGAATGGATGCACAACCAGAAATAGTCTCCCAGACATAGGAAATGTTCAAATATTAATATAGAGAATAGAAAAAAATGTTTTTAACCGGTTTTGTGGATTTAATAATGTTCTGTTTCTGTTCCGGAACATTTGAATACATATTTTTTTTCGTTTCCGTTTCCGCTCCTCGTAAAATTCCATAAATTTCCGTTCGTTTCCGGTTTTCGTTTTCGTTCCTTGAACCGGTTTGGAGCCCTGGTCTCGTCTTCAAACTTTCAACTGCCTTTAGGCGGACCATTTAGGTAGGAATTCTTTGTTTATATGAAGACGTAAGAGTATGATATTAATTGGATATGCATGCCAAACCGCTGGCTGGTGCTGTGATGCAACATCGATACATGGAGGCGTTTAAAGTGTCCCGTAAGTAATTGTACACTCGCCCGTTGTCGTATAAACGAGAGGAACGTTATGCTGTTCACCTTTACTGAGACTGTGTTTAGTCCATTATTATGTCCATTGTGTTCCTTTGTTGCGATATATTCTGGGTTGAACACTGAAATGTTGCAAATGGGTTGCGGTGAGTGCTGTGATTCAGAGGTCACTGTAAAGTGTTTTAAGCACTTTAGCAATTACCATTTCTTTGTAGAAATTTCTAGAATAATAATAATAAAAAACAATAAAATATTAGTTGCGATCCACCGTCCACGGGCTGTGGGCCGTGCTGCGGGCCTATCCACCGTCCACGGGCCCTTAGAATCAGTACCACCTTTCCCCCCCTGGCGGCGCCCCTGGCGATGCTAATTAATATGATTGTGATTCTTGTGTCTTGCGGGCAGGTGTCGGACAGGTGTGACTACGTCTTTGTGAACGGCAAGGAGACGCGAGGAAAGGTGAACATGGTGGTCAACTTCACCTACAGCTATCTGAGTGCTCAGCTGCAGCTCAGCGTGTGGATTCCACGACTGCCGCTGAACATCGAGGTGTCGGACGCTGAGCTGGGGCAGATCAAGGGCTGGAGGGTTCCTATTGTCGCAGCCAAGCGGTAAAACCTTTACGTAGAATATGAATGAATTTGTTATGAATTTCGATGGTAGTTATTTTACAACTACCATTAAACATGCAAGATAGGAGTAGTGTGTGTGATGCATGTCAAAAGTGCGTGCTTGGTGTACTGGAATACAATGCCAACTGAGCATTCAGCCCAAATAGAGTGTGTTGCGGGACACTCAAATACGCCAGAGATACTGGCTGAATAACGTAAGAATTGGACTCACGAGAGATTTAGCTCTAACAGACTAACCATAAATGCGACTCCATGGGAAACCAGTTAGCGTCATATACACCAGATGGTATCGTACGAGTATATCCGTGGTACAAACTGACCACGACTCGCCGGGTGATATAATCATATCGTATTGCCACATAAACTCCCGCCTGCCGGCAGAAACCCATAACCGCATGGGTAAGAGGCGGAGTAGTAAACTAGAGATCAGTAAACCAATACTCAGCCTCCAGGTATCCATGAAAATGCCAGCAGGTCGATCGGCATCGACTGCTGGAATAAATAGTGAAGCCACAGCTGCATTAGCACTACTCTACTTTGTGGCTTCCGCCCGAGACGGCGCCCAGCGCCTTAAGGACTTAGCGCCCTCTAGCCGCAAGTCTCAGGCAACAACAAGTGGCGCCGGAGCGCCACCCATGACACTATTTAGGTTGTTCATCAGCATGAAGATTATTTGATGAGGGCCATGACATGCCGTCTGTGCTGTGCGGACCTAAATAGACTTTCTTTGGCAGATGGGAAAGATTCAGTGTCCAGTCTTACTCGTCAACGGTGATGATGATCAGAACTGGGCTACAGTGGAGTCTGCTGCAGATGTGAGAACTCAGATTTACACACGTTCACATGCATGTTCTACACAGCACAGTTACCTCACTCGACTTGGCTTGACTCTACTCGGTTTTGTTGCCTTTCCAGCAGCCAGAGTGTGCCATTTCACTGTCTGATCAACACTTTTCGAATGTTGTTAGAATCTCAAATCTCTTACTAATGGCTATGATGTTAATGTCAAAATCCATCGCAATTCTTGTGCCGAACTGCCGCTGTTGTGCTGTGACTAGAAATGGATGATGGGACGGTAGAGAAAAATGTTTGGTGACCATGACCCAAATCACCGTGGTTACCGCAGAACCGTGGAAATACAATTGCGTAGCAATTTGCCGTTGTATTTCCATGACCTGGCAAAAAAAGTGATTCTGACTTGACTTGCCTGCTCGGCTACGCTGTGGAGGAGGCAGCGGCGGTGGCGCTGGACTGGCAACTGTTGTGGTAAGATGATGGACCCGGAAATGATGACACCAGACTCCAGACTCCGATCAGCCAGATTTATTGAGACAAGAATCTCTGCATCAGCTAGTATGTTCTGGCAAATTCCTCCTGAGCTACGAAAGCCAGGACAACTTATACTGTGTGTTGACTCCACCTCCTCAGCTCAC
>OMKY01150860.1:7565-19893 GCA_900302395.1 Bregmaceros cantori
TGGTAGAGCTGCACGATTTTGGAAAAAATGAAAATCGTCGATTAACCCGTCCAAATTACGATTTTAGATTCGATTTCGATTTTTTTTTTAATGTATAAACGCTTTTTTCTATGCGTCCTGCAATGACCATAAATTGCCAGCAGGGGGCACTTTCAGACGTGCGACTGTAAACTACTCCATTACAAACGGAGTGAAATATATTATACAATTATACATTATAGTACAAAATGTAAAAAAAACAAGCATTCGTTAAAAGATAAATGAATAAGTTCACATAACAGATCAGCATTTGTTTCTTCTTAAAATAGATGAATGCAGGGCAACATTGTAGGTGTATTGTGAGTGCAACTTTTAATTCGGAGGCGGAGGAGAAGGAAATTTGCGGCGGCATGGATGAACGAAGCAAACAGCAAACTCCCATGCCCTGAAATAAAATACAGGGTTAAACTCGTAAGGCTCCATCGTTCGGATTGTCCATCCATCGGCGTTGGTGACTATATAACACTACTGGAGATACCGCGTTGCCTCTGGATGTTGCTAAAGACGTGGCAAATCGTTTTAAATATTTTCGGCTCGGTGGTACAACGAGCGCCTTCAACACGTTTTAAAATCGGAGCCGTGTCAATCGCGATGTTGAAACTCCTGTAATCTTTATCCGTTTTGTAGCGACAGACCGCAGAAAGTTGGGACAGTGGCCCAGCGATCATTAGCCACTAGCATAACAATACACTGTTCCGCTGGAGGTTCGTTTTCTAGCGTTTAGCGCTGTAGTAACGGAACACGATTTGCAGCGCGCTGTAACCGAGTAGTTGCAAAACCGAACCAATTCCACACAACAGATTTAAAGTGCCATTTCGCTCGGAAATTAGATCAGTGCCTGCAGCGACGCGCCACTCCTCCACAAGCCAGAGGAACGTGTGTGAAGAAGGGGGGCGTGTCCGAGGGGAAACACGACGCACTACCGTAAATACGCTGCGTGATGGGAAAATCGATTTGACTCCATTTGCCATCGTCCGAACAAATAAATCCGATTTCAACCAATAATGGCAATACTCAATTCAGATATTTAAAACTCGGCCATATAAAACTCAGGCAAGTAAAAGAAGCAGAGGCAGAGAACTCAAACAATGACATGACAACATCTACGAATAGGGTCAGTATAGGTTGAGCCCTGATCAAACAGAACAACAATGCATCAGCACCACTGGAGAGAGATGGCGCATGTTGATGCACATTCTGCTATAAAAAGGATCTAATGGAAAAGTGATGATGTTCACAGAAATTGGCAGTCTTGACGATGTCACCCTCCCATTCCTTAAAAAACCTCTGAAATGAAGGAAGAACAAGTAATTTCTGACGTTCTGAGATGCTCCCACAACCACCCAAGATCTATCCAGTTATCAATCATTTGTGTCCAAAACCAAAACCCTGTGACATGATCAAACTTTAAAACTTCTCAGGATGATTATACACCTCATACAAAATGCCTCCAAAAAATGAAACCCCACTTTGAATGAACAATAACTAACAGTGCATGTGTGTATGAGCAGCCACTGATAAAACCGAGGTCCACAGTAAAGTAATCCTAACTGAAATTCCAGCACCACTACACCATATCATGAAAAATTAATGTTGTTAATGGCTGCAGGTTGATGTCCCATGCAGTCCTATTGGCTGGATTGGATAGGGTCAACTCCAACATAATTCGATTAACTGACACATGGGAATGGGCAATTTCTCATCCCAGAAATAAATTGTCAAAAAGGATTAGTAATCCACTTAAGGAGAAAAACATTGTTCGTATCATTTGATGTCCATATTGATATTGCAGACAGACATGCATTTCATACAACCGGATAACCAATATTCCAAACCTCGAATCCTTCAGTCTTCAGCCACATTAGAGTGAATGAGAAGCCAACTCATGCAGGGCCGCTCTTACTCCTCGACACAAGCAAGCATGCATGACAACACCACTAGTTATTATCCAGTAGTCACACTCACAAACGCCCATTTTAGACAGCATGTGGACGGACACACAAACGCACACCTCTTTACCACGCGGGCTGCAACGGCTCCAATGAAAAAGACAAGCAACCAAGTTTGACCATGTGAACGAGACAAGGCTCCAGCCTTCGAGACCACGGCGGCGGTTATGATCTCTGAGGGGGTATGCTGCGGAGGGAAGAGGGGCATGGGGTGGCGCACACTTGCAAGCACCAGTGCCGTCGAAACCTAGAATTGCGTGCCCCACCCCGCCACCCCTCCCTCAACCCCTCCTCACCCGGTCCACACACACGCACACAATTTGCTGTGCATCTAAAAACACACATGTGCAATATACACACACACGATGGAAATAGAGTGGGTTGTAGGGCAGAGCCCGTGGCCAGACACGGGGCCACAGGCCATAAACATTAGACTTTCCGCGTGGCACTGGTAGCGCTGCGCTGTAAATAGGTCCAAGCCTTCCAATAAACACACCATATAGCCCCTTCTAATAGACATATCAAACACACCACATGGGTTGGAAGACAATCAGTGTGCCGCTAATGTAAGACGCACACACACATACTGTAATGACGCGTGTGTGTGAGATCCTATATTGTTGCTAACAGAAATGGGTAGCTAGTAGTAATAACTATGCGGATATATGGAGAGTAAAAAAAATGTTCAGGGTGTGATTGTCTATATGTATAAATGTATATGATTCAGCATAGTGCAGGCGTGGGGCATTCAGGCCTACTTGTTCTCATAATGGTGTCGGTCGGTTGGACAGTAGCGGCGGCGCCCCTCTCCGACACTTTTGGGTATTGATTCAGCCATGCGTCGGCCTGTGCAGCTACACTCCCAAAAACAGCCCTGACGGACGTGGGGACAGGTTGGGACATTGTCTCAGTTTCCTGATCGCTCTCTGGCTCTAGCCGGGAAGCTTGTCGCTTTTGCTGGGTGCACCAGGGGAAATCTTAAAATGAAACAATATGTGAGTTCCAAGTAGTGCTGATGAAGGAACTTTTTACCGTTGGCAAAGAGGGCATGTTTGAATCAGTGTTCCCAAGACAATTTATTGATCAGCGGCAGTGGAGCTGTACATGATGCCGATGTGACATGCTGATTTGAAGGTGGGGAATAGCATAGACCAGAATGTTGAAGAAACTAAGGGCCTGTTTACACTACAACAAATCAAAAACGTTTTTTAAATTCGTTTTTAGCATGCGCACTCCTCCTCCCCCTCCCTCACCCGCCCACACTTCCCTCACCTGCCCCCACCGCTGTCATCCTTTAGAGCGAAAACATGCATTGTGAGGCAGACGTTAGATGGAGAATGCATGGTTGTGTAGTTGTGAAGAATGTTAAATAAATGCCCATTCCCTCATTCCTCTACAGTAGTTCATACTGCACCAGACCAGCCGAGTACCTGTGCCAGGGATACCCAACAGTATGTGTGTGTGTGTGTGTGTGATTATTCTTCTTCTTATTATTATTATTATTGAGCAGAACTGAATAGTTATTTACACAGAATGAGCGCATCAGGTCGGAGGCGCTGAGCAACTGGGGTGAACATTGCAGCCCAGCCCAACACATTATCTCGTAGCGTTACAACGTGCACAACTCCAAATCTTCCCCGAGTCACAAGAAGCAACGATAATCTGCATTTCTTGTACGATCGCCGAATTATTAAAAGGTTCAGTCATTGGCAACCCTGCGAGTTGCAGAACACGCGTCCCTCCATGCGCACAAAACACCGTCGCGGGTGTGATGTGTCCGTCACACCTTCACAAAACGATCTGTTCAACAATGGACGGATGTGCAAAAAATAAAAAAAATAAATAAATAAAAAAAAAAAAATCACACCCACACTGGAAGTTTCCCAAACCACATTTGTTTATCTTTATAAAATATATGATATTTAGTAGTACATCTTAATAATAGACTATGTATGCCATTTTATAATAGAAAGACAGTTATGAAATGAGTTTAATTTAAAAAACGTATTTCAATATAAGATATGAACATCTCTCTCAATATTTCTTAAAGAAATAAATGAATAGATAAATAACAATCGAGTATTTCTCATTAAAAGTATGGGGAGATTTTATATCAAAAGCAATAACACATTAATAACCCTAAGGAATTATTTTTAATGTTTCAGTGATTTGATCGTTTTATTGTTTAAGTGATGGAGTAACCACAAATCCTAGTTTACACTCAAAATAAGGCAATACACTATGTTTGATAATATTTGTGTGTGTGTGTGTACACCCACGTATCGTATGTGTGTACTGATTCACTCGAGTCTGTTAACTGACGTGAACGAAGTGCTCATAACCCGCGACCGGCTAGCGCGCCTCTGTACCATGAAACATAAACAGTAGCGATTGTAAAACGAACTACTAACAGCAACGGAAACGTGAATTCAAGTGAATTATGCCATGCGTCTTGATAGGGTGACGATAATGTCAGCATAGAAAATCTGGCGCCGTGTGTTGTGCAAATGCGCTGTGATCTGCCTCTACATCGTCGACTGACTAGGGACTTTACGTTACATGTCGAGTCCTTACACATGAAGACTCATTGATTGTTGCACCTATGGGAGGAAGAGGCTATGAGCCGCATACCTGACGCCCCACACCCCCCGCAGCCCCACCTCTCTCTAGCGTTTTTCACACCTGGCGCGTCCAGACACCAGTTGAGAAAAACGAAACGGCTTTGAAAACGAAACGGATTCACTTTGGAAGGCGTTTTACTTTTTTTCCCCGTTTTGGGGCCAAAAATGCCGCTGTAGTCTGGATGATACGTGCAAACGACACTGAAAAAAAAACGCTTTTCACTCTAGTGTGGACACCACTTAAAACTAAAAGTAAGCAGTGGTTGCCGACTGCTAAAGGCATCTATGCCTCAATGAACCCCAGAAATATTGCATTATTATAGTTGATTAGCCATCACTTATTGAAACAATGTGTATAGCCCGACAAATGTATAACCCATCTACAGCAAATGTACAACAATGATGTTATTTACTCATTGCAATATTTTATGATTGTTTGTTGTAATTATATTTTATGATGCTCTTCAAATCAATATTTCATCGGTTATGTTCATTTAACCTTTTAAAATTCCAGAAATTAATCAATGAATATCACATTTGCATGGACCAATAGGCACAGCATAAGCACAAAACTGCCAACAGTATCAATGATTCAACTCATTATCGATTATGAAAGTCAGCAAAAAATGTAACATAAATTCGTGAACGATCGTTGCATTTCATAAAAGAAACTTACAACATTTTTAAAAAATCAGAACACATCAAGTCGTTTAGCGCTGACCAGTTTAACACAAAACTAGACCTATGCAGTTGTCCCAACTGCTAAACGTATATCCTCGAAAACAAAGCTAAAAAGATTTGGGGCAAATTAATCACCCAGTCAGAAGTTATGGACCACACAAAAATGCAGCCATCTTAGATTCAGTCATCTTGAAAGCGTCAACCTCCAAAATAAATCATTCAGGTGAATCTGGGACAGATCCATCCATCAGTTAAAACGTTATCGTGTTAACACTAAGCATCTGTGCACACAAAACCACTACAATTTTTCTTTACCTTCGAGAGACACCTTCACACCTCGACTACAGATCAGCTTTTATCAATCAAAAATGATAAAAAAAAAGGTACAATAATAATCATGTCCATGTTAGACAAACTGGCCAAATCGATTATTTGAAATAATTTCTAAATAAAGGCTTCATTTTTCACACGGTGCGTTTGAGATGTAAAACCCCCTACTGAACAGAGCCTGGGGTACTTCTCTTGGTCACGCGAGATGCAAGCCGGCAGCACAAACATGCCGAGCCAGCAGGAAAAAAGGAGACTCCTCAGAGTGGCCAAAACAAAAGGGAAACAAAAAAGCAGGAGGAAGGCCAAGCCTGCAGCCAGACCCTCTCCATTCACTCTGTGGCCATCCCGGCACTGCCCCAGGGCCTACGGGGCGCGGCAGGACAATAGCTGCTAAGCAGGACGTGCTAACGTTAGACAAAGGACAAGCAGCTTATGACAGACACGCTGTCAGTCAGCAGCTCCTAGAGCCTTCTAGATGTCAATCAAAAACCAGAGGATTCACTAAAAGGACTAAAATCATAAGCACAATGGAAATAGAAGCACTTAAAAAAACAGCGAAAATTCTAATTGAAACATGTTCTTCCTTGTCCAATGATTACCAATACATTACGAGTGATCCATGCGCGTGTGTGCGCGCGGTCACAAGGCCATCAAATGTTGACGTCCCCATACAATCACCCAAGTTGGACAATAGGGGATAAAAGCCGCGAATCACTTCGCAACTGTTCGCGTATTTTGATCACGTATGTCACTTCACTTGCTAAGTTGCTATGCAAGATTCAATTGGTTGCACGAAAATCAAAATGCAGGGTTTTTCTTACTGGAAAACGCGGAGACTATTTTGTGTTTATTCCCCCGGAGCTCGTGCCGTTCGTTCACTAACCCACTTAAATGACAGCAAAAAGACATGACAGGGAGGAACGCAGCGGTTAGTGTGCAATTTTGTGGACTGCTTTATTTGTATCGGAGCACTGTTGTGGTGTGACGTGCGTGTGCATGGGTGAATGCGTGGAAGACAAAGACGTTCTATATTGTGGACAATTAATTTGTATTAAACCGGAGTTGTGGATTAATCTTTCACCCGCGCTGCATTCAACGGGACATTTGGTAAGAAGTCTTGTGTTCAAATCGATAACTTTGTAATGCGTCATGCAAGTGGGATTTTGAACACAGAATATGTGCTCAGGAAAAGGCCCCCCACATGTGAAAGATGCACAGCTTCATTGACGGGTGGAGACACTGGTCTGGATCTTTAGATGTGAATGTCACCTAAGTTTATAAAGAAAACCTATAAAAAGGTCCACTGTCATTTCAGCAATTTCATTCGCCCAGCTTTGCAAATAATCTCTTGCTAATTAAATATTGTACTATCCCTTTAATAGCTTCATGGATCTGGCGAGTGGATGTCCAGGAATGCCTGGGTGCACCGAAATAAATACATGAATGAATGAATGAAAATAGACATGAGAACACACAGCGGAACAGCATTATGGTATGAACCAATCACCTTGATTTATACAACCCAGACTAATTTGCATACACTGTCATATTTCACAGTTCACTGCCGTGTGAACGCCAGCACAGTCAGGAAGCGGGAGGTGCAAACACACAACCTGCCAACACCGTCGATGTGCAGTGTGTTCACGATTCACATAAAAAAAAGACAAATACTACAGGTAGCATGGATTTATTGTGAAGGGAGACATCCTACTTTACGAAATGAACATTAGATGAACGTTTAAACATCAGTGTGAATGGCACGAAGATTGTTGCCACAGTATTGCACGTTAGCTGGTTAAATCACTTTTATTTCAAGTTTGTTTGCACCAATTCCTTATTAGCTCTGTTTTAGGTTGCCGAATCTGCAGCCAGCAAGAATCTTCGTATATAAATATTCTGCTAAAATTCATATTGATTAATTAGTCAAAACACGCTGTTGCAATTATGCTTACGTAAAAAGAAACATTTAAGGTAATAACTACACCACATTTTTATTTCATAGAATTGTATGAACATTTTATAAAAATGTACGTCAAATGTGACCGAAAGCAATATTACAATGTGTCAAACAGCAGCTGGAAGAGAGACCACATAAACAGAACTATACGTTTTTGGGTATACAAAATATTATTTTTTTTGTTTCCCCAGCATTCACTTTAATTATTCTAATTCAGACAGATTATCTGTGAGGTTATCGCTCTGAGTCAATGGGGGCACAATGAGTCCTCGACAAATGGTATACTGTACAAAAAGTTTAAAATTTAACTTACTGATGAAATGTAAAAAATATAAATATAATACATTATACATTTTTTAAGTCATGAAATTCTCATATAAATGGTAGAAATGATGCTTTGGTGGCAATTCATCAACCTAGATCCAAGGGAAATAGTCATAATAATGTATTATTAATGATTAACAACATTCATATTAATTATTCATGCAGCGGCACTGGTCAGAGCAAAGCAGGTTGAGATGGAAACGAACACTTCAAAAGCAGAGCAAACCATCTGTGACAGACTGACAGTACATATCGGTCATAGGCAGCGTTACTAGATTTGGCATTTAAAAAAACAGGAAAAAAAGGAGAGGTCAGTTGAATAATGAACGAGTACGATGCAGGACATCACCAGGGCTGCAAAACAAATGCTAGCATTCCCACCATGCAATGCTATGCTGGCATACGTCAGTCTATTCAATTAGTATAATGATGAAATGTACAATTGCCATTCATTCTTTCATTGACTGGACTTCCCTGACCAAAGGTTCCACCGTGCCTCAGAGTTGCACACTGCAACAACATGGCACTCAACTCTGATAAAGATTGATGATGAAAATCTCCAGTTTAATATGAGACAGTAAACCCAAAGCTAGGGCTGCAACGAGTAGTCAATGAAACGATGACTAATCGATTATGAAATTATACTGACAGCTAATGCAATAATCGATAATTGCTAAAAGGTTTTGAATCATTGAGATTGTCAGCAGTTTTTTTCTGACACCACCACCTATTGGTTGACACAAAGATTCATAATTTCTGAAAATCCAAAATATGCTAAATAATTATTATTATTAATATGAAGAAAACCATAAAAATATTCGCATAAAAATTAATTGTATTGAGTTTGTGTTAAATTGTAACTAAAGTGTTGTACATTTGTTGGCTATTGTGAACCAAAATTGACTAGGTCTGAAGTTGACAAGATTAATTTCTGTGTCGCTCGGAATATTTTAGAACAGATTAGTCCATTGATTATTGAAATAATCGTTAGTTGCAGCCCTACCTAAATGATGTTTTTTAAAAAAATAAATGTCTGGGTCAACATGGGTCACATTAGCACAGCATCAATTATTTGAGTCACTTAGGTTAGGTATGATATAATTGTGGCAAGTTGGTTCTTATTGGCCAGCCCTTTTTATCTTTTTATAGACCCGGTGAGCTCAGAGCAGGGTGTGGCCATCTGTAGCTCTAATCTATAATTCATGTCTACCAGCAAGGTCTCCACATGGACCATGACCAATAGGGTCACTTACCAGGGAAAACTTAGCTGGGCTGGACGCAATAGATATTTTGACTAGTACAGCTCAATGAAGCATAGGATCCTGGTCAATTATGATGTACTTATGGACATTAACAGTTGCTTAGACGCAAATTGCACAAAGAAAAAAAATGAAACAGGAATAATGACTACTCACTCATTCAGCACAGTAGTACTACTGTGCTCAACGAGACAACTACATACACCAAAAGGTAATCAGGAAATATGTTGCAGCTATAATAGTTTAATGCATTAATAGAATAAACCTCATCGATTCTTCGTAGGAAATGTGTGTCACTGTAGTACAACCTCAAGGACAATGAACAATAACTCTAGTTCGGAAATAGAACAATAAAGGAGCATTCAAGCATGATGCCATAGATCGACGCTCAAGATCAAATACGACTGCAGAATGTCTGCAGGGACTTTACCGCTTGTTTGTGTGTGTGTGTGTGTGTTTTGATGAACTGACGCCCAGTTCAGGGAGCAATATGTCTCAATCAATCGGTCCCAGTGCGTCACAAGACATACGAGTGCCCGCATGCATGTCTGCTATGACTTTCAGACAAAATGAATACAAATCCTACGTTTAAAAATGGGGATGTACAAACACACTAATACTTTTGAAACGGAAAGTATTTTGGCTATGTCCAAATATGAAGTGGACAGCAAATCTACATGTTTGAGCGTGGTGAAGTATTAACTTGACGACTTTCATTCAAATTTCAACCAGTAAATGTTTCACTAGTTCCCTAAGAAATTACGATAATAATATCGCAAAATCACAAGATCTTCAATTCTTGTCAACTAAACGGATATATACCAAGTAATTTATCACAATTTGCAATAAAGAATATTTATAGGCACAGTAGTAGAGCCAACATGGCATAGCAGGTCAGCCTGAATTGTACGCAGCTACAGACCAGCCAAGACAGTGCAATGCAAGCAAAAAGAATGGTGAGAAAGAGCAAGAGAGGGAGAGCAAGAGAGAGAGCAGACTCAGCGAGTCAGCACGGAGCGAACACAATCGTTTCCTGCTAGATCATGGCGTGATCAATTCACACGCGCGCTCGCCTGCCTATCGCAACGTTGGCACACTCACATGTAAGCAGGTGACAGTGGCGAGGAGCGTGACGTCTTAAGGACAGGTACGGGAAACTTCCAGCTGACCGGCGAGCCGCTTTTCCATTTCAGGGGCATGTTGTAGAAGACGACAATGATGCTGAGGCTGGAGGTGGTGCTGATGCTACTGCTGTCACCACCGCCGCGTCAGCGCTACGGCGGAACACGCGCCGTCGCACAATACATCCACACCAATAATGAACCGACGGCTGCCGGCGAGGATGGGCACCACTGTGCTGCTGCTCCCACACGATTCCATCCCACCCAGCAGGCTCCGTTAAATGGAAAACAAAAACATGAAACGCAGGAGATGGAGGAGAAAAAAGGCTGCACACACTAGGGCGGTAGTGACTCTCTGAGCTCTGGCAGCCAATGACAGAGCACAGAGAACGAGGAAGAGAGTGAGTGAGAAGGGGGTGAGAGAGAGAGAGAGAGAGAGAGAGAGAGAGAGCGAGAGAGAGCTAGGCTGGTGCCATTAGCAGCTGTAAGCACCAATGGGCAGTATCCACCACACTGGTTCCCTGCTGCAATGGAGGACACCCCTCCCCCATCCATCACACAACGCTCCTCCTACACCCGCTGGCCCAGCCCTACGCCAGGCAGCAATAAATAGCTGCCATCTCCTGGACGAAGCAGGAACTGCAACACGACCAGAGCCTTAAATGTATCATAGGTCACTGCAGTAGACTGTTGAAAACACTTCACTACTTGTAACAAGAGGACAGTACTTGGATGACAAAATAAATGTCAACTTATACATTTTAGCTAAGAAATCCCATATTAAAATCAACTTGTGGTAGGATTTGTAATTTGTAAAAGAAGAGGGAATGTATGCATGGTTATGCAAGTCATAGCAGCAGAAATAGTCACAAAATCAAGATAAATGTACTACAGTATATTTTGCATTTGATTAATTACTATTATTCAGTAATTATTATTTTGTAGTTTATAATCAAGTAACTATTCAACCATTAGTTCATAATTGAACTATTTCTTCACTTTTCACGTTGTCTATTTTTTGTGAAATGATTTCTGAGATACAAATTGAAAAGAAAGCATTAGAAACAAAAACATCAAGGCACAAGAAGGGAGGGGGCTTTGGCTGTAATGTAATAAGTAATGTAATAAGTGGATCTCGGTTGCTGACATATCCAGGGATCAAGCATCGAGGGCCGCAAAAGTGGAAATCTTTAGCAGAATACATTTTTCAGCAGAATGAGGAAAAACGAGCAGACCAATATGCAAAGAAATAGAAAGGAAGAGAGTATGACCAAGTGGACAGGAAGCGACACTGTCCCATAATTATTTGGATTTCTACCTTATGTTGTGACACCAAGAATCATTTTGTTTTGATACACAATATAGAAATCATTTGTGTAGCATATTAACTAATAACTACTATGTATTTTAGGAACATTACACTATCTTAGCATCTAGTATGAAGAGGAGCTGTGCCTGCGAGTTGTTATTTTCTTTGTTATTTTTGCTGGTTAAGGTTGTTCCCGATGACATATCCGGCATTAGCAGCTCTCAAAATTACCTACAAATCTTCCGAAACTCCTTAGGAAAACACGGCACTGAAGTAGGCCTCTCAATGTATCCAAAACAGAATGCATGATAACCGACAAAAACAACTAAACCCTGTTTTGACGGCAAACTGATACGACAAGTCACAGAATTTGTGTACCATGGACACAAATTATCAGCCTCAAATGACGGATCCACAGCCGTAAAACATAGAATAGCGATAGGCTGAGCAGCCTTTGGAAAGACCAAACAACTCCTTACATCAAAACGAATCCACATCAAAGCCAAAATCTACAATACCTACATCCATCCTCTGGTGTTATACGGCCTTGAATGTGTGTGAACTGGACTACAAAGTTGAGCAGTACAACTGAAACATTTCGAAACCACATGTGATGCGATGGATCACAGAACACCGCCTTTTAGACCACATACAAATAAAAAAGCTCCGCAGACTCAAACCAATAATGACAAATTGACAATATTCAAAAGCAGAAGCCTTAAACTCTACAATATAGGC
>OMKY01151052.1:0-7500 GCA_900302395.1 Bregmaceros cantori
CTCCACACTTCCACACACAGTCAATACTGTGGTGCACAAAAAGGTAGTCTAAAGTGCATCCTCGTCGCCAATAAAAGTTATATACGGTGGGTAATACTTTAGAGTACGGAAGAATACGCAGACACGTCTTGCCAGTGGAACGTCATTGTATTGAATGCCTTCTTCAGAGAATGCGTTAACCTATCAACACACGGGCCGTGGTGCAATAGCGGCCCCCACAGGTGAGTCATGAACAAGACACAGACATCACAGTAGTCTTGTTTCTGTGGCTTAGATTCATAGCACACGCAGTGCCGTGACCGTGAGATCGCTTCGCCTAATGGGTACTGCACGTCCGCTCATCCCCCTTTCACACAACGCTGTCAATAAAATGAGAAAACGGCACTTGCAGCGAAAGAAAGAAAGAATTGATAACTCCTGGCGGCCCCGTTCCAGATTAAGAATGGGGGTTTCAGCCAGAGCTGCCAGCCAAAAATGGAGGCTGGGTGGAATAAAGGTAATTTTCTCCACCACAGTAAGCCAAACCTGACTCAAGCAGGTACGTGTGGAGTCTCTCAGTGTAGTGTCACTATGTGACCACACAGGGGCTGGGTAGACTTCTGAGTCACTCTAGCTTCCCACAGTTGTCAAAAGTGATCTGACAACACCCCTTTAATTCTTATTTTAATATTGTTCAAATATTAAATTATATTTATTCAATATTGTTTCAAAGTGTATTATCTTTCCATTATTGTATGATGATTCACTTGCACATAATAGCTACTATCATAAGCATGGATCTACTGCAGGACTATTTAATTGGCAGCCCGCGGGCCAAAGCCGGCCCGCCAATCAATTTTTTTTCTGGCCCCCACAGGAATCCAAAAAAAAAATTTGTTTTGGGTGGGGCTATTTTTTTTTAGATGCTGTTCTTTACCTGGCTGCTGTTTACCACTATTTTTGTGTTGTTGTTTCAGATGTTGCTTGTTACAAACAAGAAAGCACCATTGTTGCATGGGAAGTATGCTACTTTAGAAATAGTCCGGGGCTTACTGAAGCGGGTGACGTGCAGTCCGGCATCTGCTCTGGCCCATGGCCCATTCTGACAATGCAGCCCTCTGAGCAAAGTAGTTGAATAGCCCTGGTCTACTGGATGAACAGTGAAAATGTTTACAAATCGGATGAATGTTTTTTTTTTTTTTTCTGTAGTCCTGTTTATTTTACTTTACTTACTCCTAGCCTGGCAAACCAGAACAAATGAATCGTCCACGCATCGTACGCGACTAAAACGATCATTTGGTCTGGATTAAGCAGGTTTGAAAAAAAGGTTCAATTGAATAAAGTTATCAAATCCACAGTTCAGTAGGTGTGACAAGTGGCATGGAGGCCCACGTCTAGATTCGAACAAGGCCCTCCTTAAGGGGCCACTGATTGGACCACACGGGTGACAATCAGTCAGTCAGATTAGTCTGCCTGATTGGTCTAGATCCACTGGACCATCCCGTTGCGAGCGATGCGTGGACGATTTGGCGGTTCTGGCCTGCCAGGCAATATAACTCCAGCGAAGCCAGGATTAAAAACATAGCTTGGGGTTGTGATTTAAATGACAGGATGCAATGTGGTTTCTGAGACTCCACCATTTAAGAAGCTTCCCCCGACTGGAAAGACAATGGCTTATCCACAGACCGAGCACAGTGCTTTGTGGCTCAACCCACAACTTTAAATAGATACGCAGTTTGATATGGAGGTTTTAGTTTTGTTGGTGCACATTCTGCTACAAGCAGGGATTGTGAAATCATGATAGACTTGATGCAGAAATTATTACTATTTTAAAATCTAAAATATATTATCAATCTACAGGTACACCTCACACCATTCTTTGTATCTGTGTATTAAATAATTTGTCCTCGGCATGACCCTAGTATATTGCAAACGGTGAACTTTATTTCTGCCTGAGCAGAGAAAGATGACGCAAATTACAGATTGTTTTTGTGGTTGCTATAGCGATGTTGTTGAGTAGTGAGGTGAGGTTTTTACACACCCTGCAAGTGTTGCCAGTGTTAGTAAAGTTTGCCCTGTGATGTATACGAGCCGGTTCACTGAATCACGATCACGCTCAGCGCCAAGGCTTTGATGTCTGAGGTCTGGACACCAAACGTGTCTCTTCCTCACTGTGTGTTGACACCAAACGCGAATTGGGCTTACAAATAATTATTAAAGTAACGGTTTAGGAGCAGAGTTCCACAAAATAGCATATTGTTTGTGCTGCCCAGTAGCTCAGTTGGTTAGGCAGTGCACTGGAAAGCATGCATATGCCTTAATGAGTCAGTGGTTCGAATCCCACCACCGACGTATTTCCCGCATGTCTACCCCCCATCTTCACCTGTTTCCACTAACCCTAATAAATAAAGCTTGGAAAAACAGCCGAAATGGGCTGGAAAAAAAAATATATAGCATATTGCGTGAATAGAGTGTAGCGTTTTGGGCGTCTGCCGCTACACCGTTGCCTCAAAGGTACCACTGGCACCGCTTTGTCCGTTGGCATGTGACCAGCGCCCCACAGTACCTGTCTGCTCTTCCCCTCAGATTTTGGTAAGAGGGTTTTGCATCTATAAAATGCATTATATGAAGTAAATATCCGGTTTTGGTAAGTAAGGAGTAAAAATACTGATATTTGTGTTGAGAATCAAATGAGTACTGAGTAATGAGAAACATCATAGCATGACCCTCCCACCCTGCGCACACCTTTTCTCCCCCATTCCCTGAGGTAAGCGCTACAGAGCCCTGCATACAAAGACCTCTAGACTGAGAAACAGTTTCTTCCCACGCGCATAGATGCTACTGAATGTATGGGGGAGCCCTGCTTGATATGTTGACATGTTACATGTGCTGATTCTATGCCAACGCCACTTATGTGCTGCTTTCCTTTCATTTTGTGTTGACCTTGTTAATTACCAGCTGCTATTGAGAGAGTAGTTCCATGCCCAACTAAAATTCCATGTGTGTGTACTACTGTCATGTATATGCAATATGGCAAAGTAAAATTAATCTTGAATCTTGAGTACAAGTAAAAGTCATCAGAGGAATCAATACTTCTAAAATAGAAAAGAGAGAGAGAGAGAGAGAGAGATACAAAGAGACAGAGACAAAGAGAGAAAGAAATGCTGTGTCATGGGCTCGGATCCTCTTGGAATGTGGTATATGTAAGCATACAAGGAAATCCACTTGAGAGTGGTGTGGGTGTGTCTCTGGGTGTGAGCTTACACAGGTGATGTTTTGATGTAGGTGGCGTTGACTGATCGCGGACACTCCACGCGCTCACAGAGGAAGCCTCCGTGTGTGTTGATGCACAGCTCAGCCTGGCTGCAGTTATGACGCCCGGTCCCACACTCGTCCACATCTGCCAGCAAAAAAACGACAACAACGAAAGCATAAATTGAGCGCCCACTTATTTCTCCTTCATTTATCTTCTTCTCAAACCATGCAAACTTATCTTGACGTTGGGGCTGGCCCCGTGGCGCAGCGGGTTAGACCACTGCTCCAAGTCATACTGTTGCTGTGGCTTGGATCACAGCACAGGCTGTGTCTGAAATCGCTACCTATTCCCTATATAGTGCAATCTGTGGGGGGCACGCCATTTTGTAGGGGTGTCCGATGCACCGTAAAAAGTAGTGAGCATCGATATACAGCGACCACGACAAATAGTTATAACCTGGGCCGCGATGCAGGTTATGTTTTTGGTTGTGTGGATTTGTCACCAAGATAAATGAAAAAGTTGAACAGGGAACTGGATGAAATTTTGTAGTTGTTGGAAATGGCCAACCGAAGAAGTGATTCAATTTTGGTGCATTTCTGTAGCCTATAAGAAACATAATCATACTTATTCACAAACCCGCTGGGAGCTTACCGCGGTCACGTGACCAGGCTACTGGGTCACAATGGCTGCTGGGAAATGTAGTTGGCATGTTGGCATGTCAATTGCAATCGCGCTACTCTACGAGCACTTGCATTCATAATGGGTTGCCACACATACTGCTAGTACTAAAAGTAGTTATTTTTTGTACCACTATGGCACAGTTTTGCAATCTGAGTGCTTCTAGTTATAAATGTAAGTACTTTTGCCTTTTTGTGGTGATTGTTGAATTTCATCAAGTTATAATAACACACGGCACCAATTATAGTGTCCGAAATCTTGGTCGTTGCTGTTGAGTGCACTATAAGTGAGTGCTCTATAAAGATGGTAGAAGATGGTGGGGGACAGGGAGCAATTTCAGACACAACTATAGATTGCTCCTGCTGAGTCATGGTTGAGTGCAATGCTGGACTGGCAGGAGGGCACACCGGGCATTTGCCCAGTGGTGTGCTGGCCTATAGTAGCCTGGAAGGCCTGTAGATGCCTTTTTAACGATGCATTTGGCATTACTAGACTAGAAATTATTAACAAAAATGTATAAATTAGGGACCAAGTTAAAAAATAGACACACCTTTTTTCAACATCTCACCTCTACAGCTATGGGCGTCCTCTGCTAGAAGGTACCCAGAGGGACAGCGGCAGTAGAAGCTTCCGGGTGTGTTGACACACTGGTGCATACACAGTCGACCAGTCTGTCCCACAGGGTAGAACTCACATTCATCCAGATCTAAAACACATACGGATGAGAAATTATTGTTCTATTCTTTCTTTTATGAAGAATTTTGAATAGGACATAGAATATATTTGAAATGATTACAAGTGAGAAGCTTTCTAAATAAAGCTGCAAATGGTTTGAATGGGCCGGGAAAAAACATTAACCCCCCAGACAACAGGTAGAGCAGCACCATGGGTTCTAATCCCCTCTCTGGCTTTTCTGCAATGTCTCCCCCCAGTTTCCGATTTAATTCTGTCACTATCTCTCAAATAAATAAAGAAAAATGCCCAAAAAATAACTTGAAAAAAAAAGTAGCACATTTGGATTCATTAGTAGTTTATTAAATAGCATGTTTCACATCATATTTGTATTTCACGTTTTAAAAAGTCAACATTCAAGGGTCTTGCACCGTAAAATCGCGCCCCCTCCTAATCATTTACTGCACGTCCGCTCGTCCCTGCTCTCTCATCTCCTTTTCATACAAACTCTTTCAATAAAATGCGAAGATGGCACTTGCCTTGTTGACTTTCATTCGAATCTCGTACTGCTATAGTATGAACTTGTATAATACATGTATACATACATATATTTAACAATACTACATATTCAATACAAATATATAATGGCAAGAAAATCTCACCTACAAGAGTACTTCCCTCTGACAAGCTCGAACAAATGAATCGTCCCCGCATCGCACGTGACTAGAACAATCCAGATTGGATTAACCAGGCTCAAAAAGTGTCAAACAAATGAAGTTAACACGGCGTGACAAGCTTGACAAGGCATGGAGGCCCACATCTCGATTCAAACAAGGTCCGCCTTAACGGGGCGCTGATTGGACCGCCCAAATTTGGCCGACAATCTGATTTGTCTGTCTGGTTGGTCCGCCGGACCATCTAGGACAATTGGTTGGTTCTGACTCACCAGGCTATATTTCCCTCATCTGCATTGACCTCATCCTAATTGTATTATTACTCCCACCTGTGCACATGCTGTTGTCTCGCCCAGAGATGGTAAAGCCTCCGTCACAGCTACACTGGGTGGAGCCCTGCAGGTGGACGCAGCGCGAGGGTCGACTGGAGCCGCTGGAGAAGGGAGGAGGCGTCGGAGAAGGTGCCGGAACCAACAAGTTGACAGGTGAGGAACTGTTGACAGCTGGTGGAGATGAAAGGTGATGATTCTCCAATGTTTTTGTATCGTTATTATTTTTGTTATGTAATGCACCTGATTACAATAGGACTGGTGCACAGTGACAAACAAACAGGTAGAAAGCGATATTTTCATCACATTGTGCATTTAAAAGTGTTCTATTATTTATTCATAAAAAGTAATATGCTATCAAACGCTAGCAGATGGCAGCCTAACTACATCCATTGTATTAAAACTAAATCCATTGTATTTGCCCCTATATAATAGACGCGAGGTCCTAAGCATACCATTTAACCGTACGTATACCTACACTTCACCGCACGTGCTACCACCAAAATGTGTGCCAAGCCGCAACGTCACGTGCAACAGCCTGATTTCCAATGATTAACGGATGTAAAATCCAACAATGGTCTTACCCAAAGCACACAATTTAGATTGTTACAAAACCAACTGCCATTGGCGTTTGCAGTTTAGCATTACACTAACTCCCCTGTGTAAGAGCCAAGCACCTTAGCAAGGCAGTAATGCCCTCTAGCTGAAGCTACCAGGAATGCAGCTTTGATGTTGTTGAAAGGTCTTTGAATTTATGTTTGTGGTGTGGTGTCCGAAATCGCTTCCTTTTCCCTATATAGTGCACTATATGGGGCACACGCCATTTTGTAGGGGTGTCCGAATAGTGTCCTCAAAGTGTCGCACATAGCACCGCGAAAAGTAGTGAGCATTGATGTACGGTATAGCAAGCAATATATCCCATAACGCATTTCGAGAAGCATGAAAAATGACCGAAACTACAAAAAAATTGGCGTGATGGGAGTCAAAAGCGGATGACCACAGCAAATAGTTAAATGTAAGTACTTTTTGTGATGATCAATTGATTTTATATTTATATATTTTATAATTACAGATATTATAAAAATTTTGACATCGCCAACTCTAGCGTCCAAAATCTCGGTCGTTGCTGTTGAGTGCACTATAAGTGAGTGCACTATGTAGGGAGTAGGGGAAAGGGAGCAATTTCGGACGCAGCCAGTGATTCGTGTCCTCGACGGTCCAACGCACAGCGGCACATGGGTTTCTGTCCACTCCATTTGTTTGAGGGCAGACAGACGCGGGTCCGCGGGCCGATCAGCTCGAAGCCGGGCTCGCACAGGAAGTGGATCTCGTGTCCGACCTTGAACACCCTCCCCAGCAGTCTGCTGTGTGCGGGGACCTGTGGCTTGGGGCAAGAACCTGGAGATACAACATTTCATTCATTTATGTTCTATCTAGTCGGGCAGAATGCACATTAATCAGCATGTATTTTTATGATTGATTTATGATGTGAATGGCCAAAGGCTGATTTCCATCTGTAATGCACACACTTGGCCCAATTCAAAAAAAGGTTCAAAAGACACACAATTGAAAAATATGAAGAAAGCTCAAATTAACTTACATTTAAAACATTGAAATTCTATGACCTGGTAGACTACAAAACCCTACAATTCATGTACAAGGCTCATAAAAACACTCCAGGGTTTTTTTTTCAAATCAAGGCGAACTACACACTCATTGAGGGGTTTACATTGTTTTAGCAAACCAATAGTTAGAACAGATCTAAAACTTCACTGCCTGTCTTGTAAAGGCATATCTCTGTGGAATGCTGCTAGTGCCCAACTGAAAAACTGCACTTCTCTTAACCAAAGGAAAATCCTGTTAAAAAAAATTGATATATTCGAATCCTACAAAATGAATTGAGTGTATTTTG
>OMKY01151057.1:4126-14773 GCA_900302395.1 Bregmaceros cantori
CCAAACGTGGTGAATGATCAGAATACTTTATTAATCCTTAATCAGAAATTATGGTCCAATTATGTAGGTAACTATTAAAAAATCTGTGGGATATAGGCAGTACTTTGTTTTGAGTACACGTATAGTGCCTATGACTTGGTTCACAGGTAAAGGTTCTTCATTTAGTCACACATACATACATGTACAGTGAAATTCATCCTCCGCGTATAACCCATCCCTGAGGAGCGGTGGGCAGCTGCGTCCGCAGCGCCCGGGGGCCAACTCCAGTTTCTGAGCCAGTGCCTTGACCAGGGCCACTAAATGGGGCTGGTTAACCAGAACATGTTTTGGTGGTGGAGTTCCCGGAGGAAACCCACGCAGACACGGGGAGTATTGATTCGAACCCAGGACCTTCTAGCTGTGAGGCAGCAATGCTAACTACTGCACCACCGTACTGCATTTCTTTTCACTGAATTTGTGTGCTGATACTTCCATTAGCCCATTTCAAGTTGAAGAGCTTCTGAGGACGGCATGGATGTTTGTGTTCACAGATAGTCCAGTTCAACAGGCTGCCTCTAGTCATCAGCTTCATTGCCAGCAGTAACGCCAACACAGGTGTCTATACACATGCACACAAATACACACTAAAAGTAATTTTAATACACACATTCATAAATTGGGAATTGTTTGGAGAGATCAATTGACACTTATTATTTCATTACTATTATTATATTTGTATAATGGTATAATTCTATTTATTTTGGTAACACAGTTGAATGTTGTTGTGTGCATCCATACACTGTTATATCCATATTATATTATGAAATGGCCGATCCTGTTTAAAACTAGAGAGTCTTCATTTAAATAAGAATGAAGAAAACAATGAACGTTGGCAAGTTCAAGTTAGATTAGCTTGGAGGCGACTTTGACAATTCTACTGAGTGAATTCTTGACTTTTAAGAGTGAGGTTTCTATACCAGCAAATGAAAGAGAATGAAAAAAATTGAATGGCCTGCTTCCTCAAACAGTGCAACCTTTGCTGGCCCTTTGTGCAGTATATGCAAGTATTTGTAGCTTTTTACAAAATCAACCAGTTTCCTTCAATTGTATATTCGCTAGCCACAGTTGATGGCGACTTTCTGAGATCAATGCACATTTCCTTTGTTTTATTTACCGTAAGTTTCAGGAAGACATTGTTGCACCAGCCTAAAAATTCATCCAGGATTGGGCCGTCACTGTCACACAACAGGCTCAGAATAACAGAGTCATCAGCTTACTTGACGATCTACCGTACCTATTTTCATAGCTGCTGCAGCATTGGTGTATAAGATATACAAAAATGCAGAGAGAACGCAACCTTGGGGCGAGCCCGTGGATGAAGAAACCTGCTCCGAAACTGTACCATTGATGCACACCTTCTGCATCCATTTTAAAAGTCCAGGATCCAGCCAACTAGCCTTGGATTTAAATCGAAGAATGATACAGTTCCTATGTTATCATAATGTGGAAAATGTTCACCTACAAGTTCAGTAGGATCCCATGTATTCTGTGTACAGTACAGCATTTGTAGATTAAGTGTTCCTTTTTGTTTTTATTAGTACCACATTTAAAGACTTACCATTGGCTTGCCCTAACTGAAGTAAACGGCACCAACAACAGCGAAGTGTACCGTGTTATGAATTTTAGGCCATATATGTTTTTTTTTTTTTTGTACTAAAATTCAATCTACTTCAGTACTATTTTCCGTGGAAGTCATTTGAAATGATCATCAAACATTGTTTCAGGTCTCATCATCAACCTGGAGAAAGAACTGGCTCCTCTCATTGACGAACTGAGACAAGTGGTGGAGGCCTGATGTGCACTATTGAGACCAAGTGACTGTTCACTGACCCATCCTCAAGCAGAATTTACAGTTTTGACCCATTTTGCTGTTAATGTGAGAGCTCAAAAGTATTTATTGCCGCTGTCCACTTAAGCCGACCGTTTCAAGCTGCACCCCACATAGTTAAAACAAAATCAGACACTGCCCTAAATCCTCGAGCTTTCATTTATATTGCAAGCCTATCATGCTCAGATCTGAGCAATCATGTAGAGACCGACTAGAGTAAAGTGCGGAGACCCCGAGGTGCTGACGACTCTATCCAAACTCCAAAGCATTTTTAGGGCAAGAACACGTCATGCTGATGAAATGATGGCATGTCCTTAGCAAATGTGTGATCTAATTCTAGACAGATCTAGGAGGATCTAGGATCCAGGAGACCTGACATGCTAACCACTCCTCACTAACTCTCAATGCACCGCAAGCATGTGAGCATGAAATGATCAGAACCATAGTCTGAAATAAACCATAAGATTGCTGTTCTGTCGTCCGTGCCAATGTCTACATGCTGCCCCTGAATCACGTTCAACACATTCATTTTGTTTTGTCTCATGTTTAGTCAATCACTATAAGACATTCAATTTGTAACTCGGTAAGTTTTGTGATAATAAAATGTGTCTCAAATTAAATTCTAATTATCTCATTTCAGTTTTTGTTATGTTCGGTCTATGAATATGTACACTCCTAAGTACATGGTGTGTAATGGCGGTGTCTGTGCTAATATTGTTGTTTTTAAATAAATGTCTTGTTTTATGTCATCACTCCACATTATTATTATTAATGGAACTAATGAAGTTTGTCCTTGCCCCACCCTCCTCCTGCCCATATACAGACAAAACAACCCAAGTCAACCAAATGTAGAACAGCAACACCCTTGACATTCTGCACTGCGCTGTCTTTTACTACTTTGGTTTGTTATTTGGAGCGCTCCTTGTTGAATGCACACAGCCAAAAGTGCTATATATGCCCTTTGAAACGAATAATATGAACCTCAGCCAGGTTCACATTGCAACTGTCCACATGGGCAACGAGCCACCCTCATTGTTTTTCAAATTACCATTTTGGGGTGCCCAAAACCCTGTTGTCATGTGGATGGGAGGTGGAAACGGCAAAGAAAATGCAGTGTGAACCAGACTTAGGTTCACAACTTAGGTTCACACTTAGATAATTTAATAGGACTAAGGTGTAGTTAATAGATTAACACTAGGTACTGATTTGAATGCAACTGAATTACTCTCCTATGTGTGGGGCCCATCAAAAATGGCCAATGTTGTATTAAAAAAGCATTAATACTTGAGTATGAGCTGGACATATTTGTATGAGTGTCATTTAGGTTTGACTGTTATATTAATTTGAAAAGGAAACACTTTTATGTTACCACATGTCCCGGGAGTATCTTAACATGACCTACTTGTTTTTCTACTTTGTAACTACAATCTGATGCACAGAAAATAATTGTAACATATGGAAATGATAACTTTTGTCCCAGGGCAAAAACAAAGAGAACTCAATCAAGTTGAAAGCCATCAGATTCCTGCCTGCGAAAAGCCTAGCCTGGCCGTGACATGCAGTTTCCCTTGCTGAGGAGTGAGGAGTGTATTTTATTTTGAATGACTACTTTGTAAATGCCATTTATTGAAAGTAAAACGCATTCTTTCAAATTTCAAGTCTTAACACTTAATGGATATAGGTATAGTGATATTTGTTGTTTATAAAACATTATAAACACAAAATTATTTATACTTAATTACTTAATTTACCAATTATGTAATTAACGAACCAACTATTCTATAACTAGTTACCTCAAGCGTATCGTCTCTACATTGTACAACAGTGCAACCATGAGTTATTACCGGTATTCATTACTACTGGCTGGCGGACGATTAGAGCTGAGGCGCCCTCTCATGGTGCCTCTGGATTTATTTCCGTAGTCAACATAAATTCGTACAGTGCAGGTGATGGAGATCTAACTCCATTATAATACACATACACGTACATAGTTATTGCAAAAATTAAAATATTGATACAATCGATTGAGAACCAGTCCAGTAAGGGATTTGTATGGATATGCGCGATGCCATCCGTCATGTGTACGGTTGCTAGGCAACGACGAACTGGTAACGGGGTCTGCAGGAACTCTTCGCCCTTTCGGCGTGAATTAATAACTCCAGGGAGAAAACATGGCCTTTCTGCCATTCCTACATAAGGACGATCCACGACTAAAACTCAAGTTAGAAAACAGAGTTGACAACATTTTTGTAACACAATTGGAAGAAACCAGGTAGGACTGTGTTTTGTACATGTCTGTCTGTGTGTGTCTGCGGGGTTTTGGGCAGTAACGGACTACATGTAATCATATTACAGTAAATAGAAGACAAATATTCTGCTCCTCACAACACCATTGTTAAATATGTCATATAGACTGCAGTGATATTTGTCTGGAATAAGTGATTGTATGCCGAATGTCTGCCTCGTTAAGCAATTGGAGCAATGAATGGTGACATTTAAAGGGATTGTACAGTTAATTGTGAATGTGGATGAATCATCTATGTCTGTATAGCCTATGTCATTAGGCACCAAAAATCAAATGGAGCCGAACTAACAAGGACACGAACACATTGAAAATCATTGGGGTATAACTAGTTCAATAATAATGTTTCAGAAATGACTTGAGTCGTATTTCAATGTAATCTATAACACAACGTACATTGCCATTCAGCATTTATTTATAAAGGATTTTAAAAGAAACCATGAATTAGATAAGATTGCTGTTTTACTCATTACATATACATTACTATGAGTTATTTGTAAGTGCATGGTTAATAGTAATCCCTGAGTATATGTGTGGAGTCTATTAACTATAATCTCTGAAACATATATAAATATGGTGTATTTAACACAGAAAGCCATTGTATATGAAGTAATTAAAATAAGGTTAACATTAACTTGTCCTTGTTTCAATGCAGGCATGGTGATCATGTTAATCACATACCCGTGATTACAGAGGTAAGCTAACTGTTTGTATAGCGTTGCTTCTATTAAATGCAATATACATGACGTGGAAATTCAGATTAGGTGTCCCACATTAGGCAGTGGCCCACATTAGGGCAATCCACCCTACATGTTCACTCATGTGCAGAGGCGTGTTGAGAAGGTTAATCAAGACAAATAAGACCAGCCTTGACAGGTTGACAATTAAAACATACATATGCACATACGCCTTCCCTCTCTCGCCCATGTTATAATAGTCATTTTATTATTGTTTCATCAGTACTTATTGTCGCTATAGTTGGTGTTGTTTCTGCATAACACGTTGCTCTGTTCTTTCGCTTTCTGAGAAAATAATAAGTCAATATAACTCGTGGGTCCATGGTTCATGCACGCAGGCTCCAGTGGTCGTGCTGGAGCGCGGTGTGAACACGCTGCAGAGGACACTGGTGCTGAGGAAGCAGGTGGAGGCTGATCAGGTCGACAAACTGCTGGAGCTCCGTCGACAGCAGTACCAGGATTCGACCACTGCGCTGCGCCAGCGAGCTGCTGAATTGGACCTCCGACACACAGAGGCGAGTATTCTCGACACATATATACACTCTATCCTAGCTAGCATAAAACTACCGGTGCGTCCCCATTGTATTGTTCTGAAGGTTTTAAATGTAAAACAGCGAAGCATTGAGTATTTTGCAGTGCACGTTATTTTCCTTTACGTTGCATTTATACGTAGAATCGTTCCAGTTTCCACATAAGCCCAGCAAAACACAAGCTTATGACACAATCAGTCATAATCAGGGAGGGAAAACAACACAAAATAACAATGGAAAGAAATTCTTATGACACTCAAACAAAACGATGTATTTTTCTGTGGGTCTGTGAATATATTAATTTGAACTATACTGATGCATGTTGTATTCCCTACTTTTCTCCCCCAACAGACGAAAGAAAAGGCTCTGAAATTTGAGAAGTTTGTGGAGGACAATGATGCGAAACGACGCCGTGCTGCCAAAATGATACACGCAGCGAAAGAACAGATTGCATTAATAAACAGAGAGGTGGAGGACGCAAGGTTGCAGCTAGACACACTTCGAGTGAGGTCAGGTAAACACACCCAAAGCAATACATAAAAAATTACTTCTTATCCAGAGTTGGAATAGTTTTGCCATGTTGTTTTGGTTGCACCTGTGCAGTGCAAACAGGCACAACAGTGGCCAGCTGCTCCTTTAAAACCTAGTTTAACTAAGTGTACATGTTTGCGGATGTCCAATTGTTTTGCAACACAAGCCTATTCGTCTACACTCTACAGATGGAAATTATTATAAACCCTGGGCTATAATATGGCACATATTCTATGCACACTGCACATTAATATTATTTTCCATTAATGTGCAGTGTCCTAATGAAATAACTTAATGAAAAAAATGAAACATCTCACAACACTATGAGTACTGCTCCTAACTCTACTGCTTACCAACCGCGCATGCAAGCCTGTCAACTGTTCCGTGAAAGCCATTGGCAGACAGGCGCATTTGTCTGGCTTGCCAGACTGATAGTTCCTTTCACTCCCTAGTACCGCCTATAGTAGTCTACACTCCTACAGCTCCGTACATTCCCTACCGCTCCCTTCACTCTCTACCGGCTCCACTACTTCCCACCTACAGTTCCCCACATGGAATGGATTAGTCCATTCCATGTCAATTTCCTTTCTTGGAAATTGACTTGACTTGGTTTGTTAGCAGGAATAAGGAGCTAAATATATTCTGACGAGCCTAGTGCTAGTGGCACAAACATCTGCAACATTTGTCCTATGAGTTTACTTACAAAACCATCCCTTTTTAAAAGCATTAAACAATGCGCATTTCTTTCTCACTGCAGACAAAAGCTGCTAAAGGAACGTGTGATAAGATATAAAATCTATGATGACTTCATGATGAGGATGTTGGACCATCTTCCTGACAGTAAGTTGTGTTGATCATTCAGGCGTAAATTTTTTTAGAATGAAAACCATAGACTCTATATCCTCTTCTTTTTATTAATTAAACCAGACTGATGCAGAGACATTACAGATGACATCTGTAATGTCATCATATTTTTTTAGTATTTCTCTGTACTTTAGAGTTGACTGTTCCAAAGTTGCTATTGATGTTTCTGGGGCGAGCTGGACAGAAAACCAAATGCAGTATTAAAAATTGGTTGTCTGTGACCAGGGTACGTGGACTATGAATCTGAAGCGGTGCTCATGCCCCTGATCCACCGGCACCGCACTCTTGAGCTGACCAAGGAGGGTCTGGAGGAGCAGGGCAACAGGCTCCTCGAGGAGCAAGAGGAGGTCCAGCACGACCTGGCTGTCCTGCAGCACACCCATCACACCCACAGGCTGGTGAGTGGACCCTTCACTGTTTCTGTCCCAGTACTGGAGCCCTTTCACCCCGCTGTGAAAGTTTGTGTGAAGAGCCATATGCAATATGCCCTAGGACTTTGCTCAGATATAGCATCAAGTAAGTCATCAAATGTGTCAGATCCACTTTACAATGACGACACAAGTAAGAAGTGAATGAAATATCTACTCAAGTAAAAGTTAAAAGTTCATAAGCAAGCATCTGGTGCTGCGCTCGTTAATGTTAACGTTTACAGGTGTGGGCGCCTGGCCAGAGTGGGAAACCTGCTCCATCATGGCTCAGACGCATGTAGTGTCTCCTCGCCTGAGTCTTTCAAAACACAAAACACTTATTACACATTGTGGTTGTTGGGCAATAAAATAAAATATATTTATATAGCCTATAACAAGAAATATGTAGCATGTCTGTTTTGGGATATTCATGTTCAAAATATACTGAGTAAAAGTAAAAGGTCATCAGAGAAATAAATACTGATAAAGATATGAACTACTGGGAAAAATCTACTCAAGTACAGTAATAGAGTTTGGGAATTAGTTTTTCTGCTGTCCTTTGAATAAAGTAATTCATAGCAGAGGACAGACTGGCTGATTGCCATGTAGAAGGTTATCAGTAGCCCCCTTGGCAGGCTAAATTTCTTAAGCTGCTGCAGGAAGTACAGTCTCTTCTGAGCCTTCTTCCCTACACAGTTTATGTGTGGCAACCACTTCATGCTCCTCGAGATGCCAAAGCCGAGGAACTTGAATGTCAGCGGTGGTGACAGTGTCACCGTGTATGGTGAATGGACTGAGAGTGGTGGCTTTTCTTCAGAAATCAACCACCATCTCAACCATTTTCTTAGGGTTGAGTTCAAGGTGGTTGAGCCAGCACCCCTGGACCAGTCTGTCCGCCCGCAGTCTGTAGGCAGCCTCATCACCCCCTGTGATCAGTCCTATCACGGTGGTGTTTTCACCAGAGCTGTGGGCTGGTAAACACCATCCAGGCTTTGGGACAAGTCGCAAGCCTATGACCCGAAGACCTTGCAGAAACACAGGCATAGTGCAGGGTGAGAGAACCATGTGTGAGCCTTACACTAAAACAAACTAGCCATGTTAGAAACAATGACATGACTTTCTGCACACACCCTGAGATTAGCCATACTATTCATAGTGTACTTCCATTGGTGCTACTATATCTCTACAGAAGTCTGGGCATTCTGACCTGCAGATGCTGTTGAAAACTGTGGACACTGTGATACATTTGATTCATCATCTACTGACACCACTAACCTTACAACCTAGATGTAGTCACACCATCGTTCGGGCTGTCACCCTCTGGTTCTTTTACCCCTATCCTAATCCTTCTAGGCTGGCTCTGTGGTGCATTCGGTTAGACCGCTTCATCCAGCCCCATATACTCTTGTGCGTGTGGCTTAGTCTCATAGCGCATGCAGCTGTGAGATTGATTCCCATCTCCGGCATAAGTATACTGCAGGTTTGCTTCCCCGCTCTCTTGCCTTCACATTGAGCCTGAACCGAGAGAAAAAAAGGGCTGCCAAAAAAATAACATTTTTAACAAAAAAACACCTTTTGAGTTTTCTTAGGCCAATTTGCGGGTGCTTTATGTGACCATCAAAGATCTATTTAAAAGATCTGCTTTTCATTATCGCCATTATTGGTTTAAGTGACGTCAGTCTGCAGTTATTTTATTTCTATGTGATCTGTGGTTTGCCATCCATCGCATGATGTGCTTTTGAACTGTTTTTGTGATGTGTATGGATTTATACTAATGACCTACTGTACCGAAAGTACATAAAACATAGCCACATTACAAGCACAGGGGCGTGCATATAATTCGACCATCTTGTCACCACTTTGTGTGCCTATGTGTGACGTTTTATGTGCCAATGTGTGACACTTTATGTGTGTTTGTTTCTCAGATGGCCAGCAAGCAGCTGTCCGAACTGGAAACTGAACTTGATTTGCTGAAAGAGCAGAACAAGCAGAGGGAGATGACCATGGTGGTGGAACGAGGACACCACCGGGGCCATGTAAGAACAACCTTTCATCATAACGGTACCGATACCACACCTATACCAAATCCAATATTTAGTATACATGACATGTATAATAGTAATAATAGTATACATGACATGTAACAACTCCCTTACCATCTCCTCTTTAGCATAAACCTCGGTTATTCACTGTACGGGGGGCACCCACAGTTTTGACGGCTCCGCGTTCCGATAACCAAAAACGATTTGATTATTTTGTACTGTTAGATTAAGGTTAGGTAAGGGGTTAGGGGTTAGGGTTAGGGCTATGGGTAGTGTTCAGGTTTTGGAGGGACCCTAACAAAATAAGCAGATCGTTTTTTAGGTGATACGCCGAAATTCATGTCGGAATGCAGAGCCGTCGGAATGCAGGCGCGCACCCCACTGTACTGTATACTGTGAATCTTGTAGTATCTGATGAGGTGCAGCTCAACTAGCTTGCTCTCCACTGGTCCTATCACAGTAAGGCCAAACCACCTCATGTGCTCTGTCCTTGCTCTGTCCAATAAAGTTATACTATCACATTCCTCATGCTAAGGTATTTATTTTAGTATTCATTTTATTTACTCTCTTTTCCTTAGCTGTTCATCTCAACTTCACATCAGCTGCATATTGTTCCATCCTGCCTAGCTGCTACCTTTATTTTCGTATGGGTTTTGATATTAGCATAGGGTGGATTGCTCTAATGTGTCTTTTTGCAGCTTCCTAATATGGGACTGTCAGTTTCCTTAGGTGTAGTGTTGAACAGTTGAATTTAATGTTAGACACATTACCATAGTTTGCTTTTACCATAAATTCACTGACATTCAATAGTTTAGGGAGGTGCCAGATCCTATGGATCTTAGATGTCCCACATTAGGCACTGGGCCACTCTAGGGCAATCCACCCTATATGATACTTGTTCTGTTATTCCAACAGGTTGAGGAGGAGGCTAGTCTGCTGATGGCAGTGAGGAACCTTGGTGAGCTGTGCCATTCAGACAAGTATGGCGCACTGGAGGATCTTGATCTGTTGACTATGATGGACATGGTTAAGGTATGAAATTTAGCAAGTGGGGAGAAGGTTACATGTATTTTTAAATAAATGACGTCGCAAAGGATAACATCAGAATTGATTTCGTAAACTAACCAGCAGACAATGTTGTTGCCTCTTGACCAATGTTTGCAACCTCGCTTTATAATGCATAGCTTGCATTTTGATACTAAAGAATACGGTCAGAATTTGGATATGTTTGGATTTAAGGGAATAAGGCTCTATATTAATTAATGATATGAGTCTTTTTTTTTTAAATATTTTTCCAGCCCATTCAGGCTGTTTTTTTTTTTCCAAGCTTTATTTATTAAGGTTAGTGGAAACAGGTGAAGATGGGG
>OMKY01151119.1:6835-18057 GCA_900302395.1 Bregmaceros cantori
CAGACACAGTGTTACATGTAACTATGGAAAGAGTTAATTTAACACCAAATCTGATAAGGACCAAATACACTCAGACACAGTGTTACATGTAACTATGGAAAGAGTTAATTTAACACCAAATCTGATAAGGGCCAAATACACTCAAACACAGTGTTACATGTAACTATGGAAAGAGTTAATTGTGAACAAAGTGATGATTTAACACTGCAACATTTACTGTGTACCGTCTTGTGTTTGTTTGTAATTTCCTGTGCCAACATTTGGTCATTTTTACACCAATCTCTCTCTCACACACACACAGAACTGGTAAATATAAATTCCGCACTGCAGGCAAGCCATACAGTTGACATAATCCCGGGTCTTGATGACATTGAAGAGATATTAAATAAAAACAAAGTACTACATCATTTTTTTTTTACTAAGAACTCTTGCTGAACACCTTTTTCCAAGACAGCTCTCACCAGCAGCTTACTTGAGCCATCGCCTCCACTGCGTCAAACAGAATATACGGTAAAGGGCCTTCATGTCAGCCATAGCGAAACGTGCCTGCCTGGACCTCCCCCTTTAACTGCCGAGCCATCGCGACTCCCTTCCTGGCCGATGTAGTGGCTGTCGTTTTAAAAACCACTAAAACCCCCGCGCGACACCGCGTACACCGTGTGCGGCTGGTGATTATGGATGCAACCCCAAGGCTGGAGGGATGGGAGGAGCGTTTATGTGGGGTTGAAGTGCTGAATTCAGTGTATGAAAGTGTGGGGAGGCGGGCCGGCTAAATTTATGTGGGAGAAAAGTGTATGTTCAGCGGATCGACTCCAAACTAAACATATTATCTTTTGCCACGCACTCCCCTCCTCTCGCTTCTACGCGCTTCTTCCTCAGGCCTCTTTCTCACCGTACAATTTGCTGACATGTTTGTTGCAAATAGGCAAGTGACCATGCTCTGCATCTAGTTTAATTTTTTGCTGCTTGCTAACTCGAAAAACAACCCTACCTAACAAACCTATTTATATCCCGAAACACCAAGCGTCCAGGATGTAATGGTGTTCGTACCAACACAACAACTTTTGAATGGATGAACAGATTTTTGTCCCAGATTCTGTGTGTTAATGGTCTAGGGTAGGTTAATGAACTGGTTCTAGATGCCAAAAATTTCAAGATGGCTGAATTCAAGATTGTCACATTGTTCGATCCAGTGGACGGATTTGCCAATTTTTTTTTTTAGCTTTGTTTTCAGGGGGGGAAAAAATGTGTTCTGAATCAAAAACGATCCAATTATTTTGTTAGCGTTAGAGTTAGGATTAGGGTTTAGGGGTCTCGTTCGGGTTTTGGAGGGACCCTAACAAAAAGCAGATCGTTGGATGGATTTGCACTTTACATCATGGTAAATGATACGCCGGAATTCATGTCGAAACACGGAGCCATCGCCACGCAGGCGTGCTCCCAAGAAAAAAATATAAAGCTTTGTTTGACCCATTTTACTTTTTTATTGTTCATTTTATAATGTTCACTTAAATTCCTTTTAAGTTTAGATTCACTATACGAACATGTGTACAACAAAGAACTGTGGAATGCATAGATTCCAAAGAGTAAATGGCTAAATCACAACTTGAGTTCAGCCAGCGCTAGCAAAAAGCACAGATTGGATGAAGATATCGGCCTTTCATCCTTCAAATCCACCACTGCCGAACTTGCGGTGGCACAGAGCCAACCTTAACATAGGGCTCTGATCTGTTGCAGGGATATGAAGAAGTGATTTTTTACCTGCACCGGGGCTGTTTTTGGTAGCGTTGGTTGGTTTGTCTGTCCCCAAGATAACTGAAAAAGTTGTGCACTGATCTGGATGAAATGTTGTTCTGGAATTGATTATATTTTGGTGCATTTCTGTAGCCGATAAGAGACATAATCATACTTAATCACCAACTTACCAATAGATCGGTGGGCGCTTACCCCGCTGACCCCAGACTTCCGTGCCAAATGTAGTTGCCATGTTTGCCGGTGGGAATACAGTCTATGGGTCAATCGCAATCGCGCTACTCGAGCACTTGCATTGATAATGGGTTGCCACACATACTGCTAGCACTAAAAGTACTAATTTTTAGTACCCCTATGGCGTAGGTTTGCAATCTCTGATGCTTCTAGTTGATTCTGAATTTGTTCAGACCAAATGTGCCGAGTGAGACGAAGAGCACACACATTTTCCTAGCTTGCTGGCTAATCAGCAGTGAGAACAGATTGGTAGTCATAGCAGCTTTAACTGTTGTTAAAAGTTCAGGTTATGTCGCTTGACTCGAGGTGAGAACCATCTCACAGCTGCAAAACCAACATGGCAAATTACTAGCACTGCTCCGCATGGTTAGCTTACCATAAACAAAAGGTTCAAAGAAGTTATTTAAATTTCAAGGAAGGATGAGCCGACTACGATGGTGTGAGTGCGTGCGTGTGTGTGTTGTCTCTTTCTAGGAAGAGTCTCATTCCTTTGATGGCGCGGAGATCTTGGGTTTGTTATTGAAGTAAAGAATAATGCTTGCACGGCGCGGTGTCTGTGCGTAGCGAGTTTGATATGAAACCAATGCACTATGCATGGCCCCGCGGAACAAGCAGCGATACAGGAAAGCATGGGCCGTTTGATCCTGTTTTCCTTCGCCCAAACCTTTCATCTGACCCCTCTACAAGTGTCGCCGGAGCCCCACGCACATGCTAATATGACCACCAGGGGCCCCAATCTTTTCTTTTTGGTTTTTTGAGTTGGTGGGATCCAAACTTTCTTCTTCTTTCTACTTCATTCTGAATTTCCTAGGGACCAATTTTTTTTCTATCTTAGTGTGACCAGATCACTTTTTTTTGCTTCTGAGTCCAAATCCAGGTCTTTGATTTTAAAGATTTACAGTTCCAGAAGTTCCGATACCATCCAGCCATTTTTTTAAAGTTATTTTTTCAGCCTAAGCGCCATTTTGTCATTTTATTGTCGGCGTTAGAGACATAAGAAAGTGAGAATGAGCAGACACGCTCAATGACCGTTAGGCGAAGCAATCTCACGGTGCTGTGTGTGCTGTGATCTAAGACACAGCAACAAGACAATTCAACATAAACTAAACTAAAAAACCAACAAACGCACAATAAATCAAGGCCATCAGGATGGTAACTTTTTTTGGTTATTTTTTGGACCACGTTTCCGAGAGCGAGGAAGCAGACCTGCAGCATACTTATGTTCGTGAGGGAATCGTTCTTGTGACAGCTGCGTGCGCTGTGCAACAAAGCCATAGGCACAAGAACGCAGCGGTCTGGCCGACTGCGCCACAGAGCATCAGTGGCGAACGCTGGACTTTCAAGAACGGAAAGCCCAATTTCGTCCCACCTCATAAAATGTGTGTCTATTTATATGCAAATTCGATCCTCCATTACTTTTTAAGAAAATGCTATGTTACCCTCTTGTACCAACTAACCGCCTTCTCCAGGGTTTTGACCAGTGTCCGCTCAAGCAGAGCTAGACTGCTTAAAAAGCCTTGACCCATTGTTGTGGATGACTTGGGTTGCCTTAACTACATGTCTTTCAGAAACAGGACTTGAAGTTCTATACATTATACAGGATATCATTTTGTGCATTGCATATGTGAAGTTTAAAACCCACTTCTGGAAAAAAAAAACAGTAATGGTAAAACTGCAATGTGTTCTGGCATACTGCATCTTGATTTCTGAAATATAAATGAAACACAGGATTGACTTTTGAATTTCTTTTTAGAAAAAAAAAAATCCAAATTATTTGTTATAACCTACAGTTGTTCAACTCATAATATAACCTGAAATCACCCTGAATTAAATAATAAATTAAAAAACAAACAAAAACATGAAAAATGTCCACTGTATAATTTGATTCGTATTATTTCAAGTAACCCAGAAGTAATGCCAAATCCTATAAACAATGCTACAATTAATTAGGCTGCGAAGTAGCAGCAGGTGCTTATTAAAAAAAAAAACAAGCACATATGTGCATACAGAACCACAGTGGAAGACTCCCCCTCAGAAGTAATAAAATCTGCTCAAAAAACAGGAGTGAATTACCAAGTTAGGCTAAACCTAACAAATCACAAGTTTAAACACTGTTCAAAAACAACATGCGGGTGAGACTGCAGGTGGGGCAAGGGTTGTGTCTATTCTGACTCAAAAAACAGAAACAGAACCTAACTAACTAACTATCTAACTAACTAAACTAACTATCTTCAGTGGCTTACCCAGTATATTGACCAAGCTTGTCGAAACAAAAACTAGGGAACTAGACCCCGGACGAGTCCCCAATATGTTACGGGGTGTAGCATTAAGGAGGAAATCAAACAAAGGTTTTGGTTATTTATTTTCCAAAAGCTAAAAACTCGAAGTCTAGGGGGACTGGATCTGGCTTCTGGCGGGACCGGGTCTCGGATTGGAGAGCTGGAGTAGGACCTCTGCATTCCTGCTGCCACTGCTTTATTGGGCTCCTCCCCCACAGGGCCCAGGTGTTGCCCGTTAACTCAATCACAGCTGCAACTGCAGGGAGGGCAACACACAACACAGGAGAATACCAAATAATAGACCAATACTAACCAAAATACTGGGTGGGGAACACTCGCAAATAACAGAATGAAAGTAATACACCACTCTTTACTATCAATCAACCAGGGGATCAGGTGCTGCCCAGTAGCTCAGTTGGTTAGGCAGAGCGCTGGAAAGCACACATATGCCTCAATGGCGCGGTGAATCGGTGGTTTGAATCTCGCCACCGACGTATTTCCCGCATGTCTGCCCCCCATCGTCACCTGTTTCCGCTAACCCTAATAAATAAAGCTTGGAAAAAAACAAAAACAAACAGGGGGATCAACCTCAGTCAGCGTCCACTCTACCCGAGGTACTTGCAGTCACTAGTCCACTAGTAGTCTGAGAGCGTGACGAGACTCAGCAGAAATCCAGTGGCTAACTAATTTCAACGTATCTTTCCTCTCTTTAACGTAGAAGTTCAGCATCGTGCGTTTCATGAACGCATCGCAGTCCGGGGCGTGACAAAGCATAGCATTTTTTTATTCACACCGCCGTCACGCTACGGGAGACAATGACAAGAAAACTCAAAGAGTGCCACGTGATTATTCTGAACAAACGTTTAGCACATTGTACCGCATATTTTGTCCATTTGACCAGTTCTTTTTGTGAAATTTTAGAGGAAGTTAGGCTTCCCTTGCAGTCTTAAAGCAACCTCCGCTGATATATATAGACAAGTTTTCCCGCAAAATACAGGGGACTTTTGTCCCGGCGTATGTAACGCACTGTGTCTGTATATTTGAAAGTGGATGAATTTTCACACAAAACGCACGTTTCAAAATTTGCTTACTACAGTTGGCTCTGTGACAAATTACACGTCATCCACATGAAGTAATTCCAACTTGAATGAGTAAATGGAACAGGTTGCTTTTGTGGGACATAGATATTTTTTTTGTTCTTTTCTTGTTTTTTTTTCAGAAAGCCTGAGTGAGAAAAAGAGAAAATAAACAGGAATAGGAACATCTTCCTTCACTGGAAAGTGAAACTGTCACAAAGCGAATCACAGGATTCAAGACCACCCCTAACAATAAGTGTGCTTAGCACAAACCACAATTGATGAAACACATTCCATGTAACCAGTCGATGTCCACTGTTCCACAATACTTTCCTGTGGCTCTGAGGAAAACACATTGGTCGAGGTGAGAAACTTTTGTGAAATACCGTGGAAAGAATAACCCACGCTCACAGAAAAGCACCAACAGCAGCCATAAGTCCTCATACCTCCCAGTCGACTGCTCGATAACAACTCTCTCCTCTTCTCCCCCGCTCCTCCCCCGCTCCTCTCTGGTGACAGTAACTAAGTTGTCGGCATCTATCCGGCTGGCCTCCTGTTACCGTCACGACACAAACCAGAAATAACGCCGCGGTTTACTCTCAGCGAGGGGGCTTGGAAGCCGGCACGGACCAGTGCAGCCATTTGAAGTGACAGGGCCGCCCATCATACCCCGTCTAACGGGGTCAGGGAGCTGCCTGGTGGGGGGACTCTTGATCCGGAGCAGGACCGCCGGGAATGGGCCTTTAGAGGGGCCGATAGATGGACGCTCTGGACCTGTGGGAGCGGAGGAAAGAGAGAGAGGGGGGACAGTACTGATCACATCGTTTTTCACACACGGCGGGAGAGCGACGCCACCCGCACTTGTGGCTCGTGTGGCGGGAGATTGACATGCTCTCTTTTTTAGGCTTTCCGTCAATCATCATTAACGTGATCGTCTTCACATCTCTTTCCCTTTCTCTCTATCGCTCATCAACCTTTATTTGCTCATTTCCCCCTTTCTCCACCTCGTCATTCTTTCCTTTTCTTTATCTCTCCCTCATCCCATCCTTCATCTCTCTCTCACTCTCTCCATTTCCCCACTGTCCCTCCGTTCATCACTTCTAACGTTTCGTCCTGCTCCCCTTTCTCTATTGGTCATCAGCTATTTCTACTTTCTCCCCCCATCACTCTCTCTCTCTCTCTCTCTGTCTCTCTCCTCAGTCTATTGCTCATCACCCTGTTTTTTTCCTTCTCTCTTACCATCACTCATCACTCCCTTCATTATTTTTTGCTTTCCCCCGTCCCTCCAATAAAACAAACTTCCCATAGTTTTTTTTCCCCTCTCAAACTGTTTCCCTTGCATTTGCCTTCCCAACTGACCTTTTTCACCGGTACACGCTCCGTCGTTTCCCTTCCTGCGGTTCTTCCTCATTTTTCGGAATACTTCGAGCCCCAAGTGGAGCTTAGAGAGAAGCAGCGTTAATCTGATCTTTGTGTTTTAAACTTTTACTAATGTTGTTACCGCAAATATGTTTGGCTATTGTATGGTTACTGTCCCCATGCTGTGTGTTTGTGCTTACTAATGTGCTTAATAAAATCACACTATTATGATGTTTGAGTGCACATAGGCCTTTTGGTGTACTTTGGCACCTTAAAACAGATTCCAAACACCCTATTCCCTCCCATCTCTCAATCACATTACACGCCTCTCAGTCTCATATTAAAAGCACACAATGTAGTTTGCTGGGTGGTTAAACTTCCTTGTGAACAGAAATGGCATGATGAAAATGACACAAAATTCACAAAATTAATATTCAGGCATAAATACAGGGATACAAGGAGAAAACTTTCTAATTCATCTTTTTTCTCTCTCTCTGAATCCCTAAAACGGTTCGCTTAATTAGTTAGGGTACCTCCAAAACCCTAGCACCTAACCCTAAACCTAATCTAACATTAACCTAACGGCTCCTAATCCTAAGGGGATCACGGCATTTAATACGCCAAAATGATCTTACCTAACTCAAGTCCACTCTGTGGCACCCAATTCTCCTCATTTTATGTGCACTTTCTAATTAATCTCTCTCTCTAACTCCCCCTCCCTTCTCTCTCTCTCTCTCTCTTTCTCTCTCTCCCCCCCTGTCCATCCCTCTGATTGTGTCCATCATTCTCTCCTCCGTCTCTCTCTGCTCCACTAATATATTTTTTCTGGAGTGATTTGTCAAGATGGGGAGAATTTGTTCCTGCTGACCCATCGCTCTTGGTCTCCATCACGGCGGCAGCGACTCAATCGGGACAAGCAACAAGATGAGGGAGCACGGGTGTGTGTGTTTGTGTGTTTGTTTGTGTGTATGTGTGAATTTGTGTGTGTGGGAGGGGAGAGAGAGGGTGGAACAGAATGCAACATATTAACCTCTGGTCACCCCAACACGTTTGTATCAAACCTTGAAGTCATAAGAATGCATTCATCAACAACAAACGTCATTTCAAATATGTGTGTGTGTGTGTGTGTGTGTGTGTGTGCTTTGCGTGCTTGTTTATGTATACTTCAAGGCATCAGAAAAAGAAATGCAATTCACACGAACCTGCCGGCAAACATTATTTCCTTGCGTATCGTTTCGAGTACAGATTGGTGGCATGCACCTGGAGAGGTGGAGGAGAGCAGAGAAAGACAGAGTGAATGGAAACAAGAAAGAGAGGGTAAAGATACAGCTAGAAGAAAGCAAGAGAGAGAAAGTGAATGAGATTCGAGAGAGAAAAAGGAAGAGAGGCATTTGGGAAATGCCAAGAAAACGAGTGACATAAATAGAAAGAGAGATAGCAGCATTTGGAGAATGAGAAAGACAGCATGTTTTAGTGAAAGATAGAGAAAGATATAAAGAGAGAGAGGGGAGAGAGAGAACTGGTCTTTCGGCAAAGTAGAGGCATGAGAAAGACTGAGTATGTTTTCGCGATTGTGTGTGAGAGAGATACAGAGGAAAGAAGAACAGAGATATGTGGGAAAATTGTGAGATGGGAGAGACGGCACATTCGAGATGGAGAGAGCCAGAGGAGAGAAAGTGGCAGAGAGAGAGATAGTATGTGTGTGGGAGAGAGGGAAAGGGAGACAGAGGCATTTGGCAAAGTGGGAGAAATGGGAGAGATGTTTTAGAGAATGTGTGCGTGTGTGAGAGGCCTAAGGAGAGAGAGAGAGAGAGAGGAATTGGAGCGAGAGAGAGAGAGATGGAGCGTTAAAGAGAGAGAGAGAGAGAGAGAGAGAGAGAGAGAGAGAGAGGAATTGGAGCGAGCGAGAGAGAGAGATGGAGCGTTAAAGAGAGAGTGGGAGGAGGTTGGGGGGCTGTTTTGTTTTTGTGCATCTTTCTGAATACCTACAAATATTCCCGGAGGGCAGGGCTTGCACAGTGCGATGTTACGCCACCTGTTTTTCAAGGCAGCGCCGAATCCCCTGGGTTCCTCAACAAATGGCGTTCCCTGTCTCTCCTGAGGGGGTGCCGGGCGCCGTCACTCCAGGGTTTTGGGTGTCATATTACCCTGAAAGATGCGAGAGTAAATTCGACATTTCTGTCATGTTTTTTTTTCCTTTTGTTCTTTTCTTCTACTTCTCTCTAACAGGTAAAGTGTAAAAACCACACCTCCGCCTCACGCTATATAGAAAGGTGGAGAAAAAAAGCAAAGCAATTTTTTTCTGCAGAATCAGTTGGGTGTTGAAAAAAAAAACAAGTTTTATTGACATTTTCCACAGGGCAGAAAAAAAATAAATATCTATTAGATATATATTTAGTGATCAGAATATTTGTATTTGAAATAAAAACCAGAATGTGAATTCAAGACTATTGCTAGATACATTTCAAATGGTGCACTTCAGACGGCCAAAATATGAAGTGTGGGACGATGGACACTTTGTGCACTCCTTGGAGGCCATTTTGAAACGTAGCGGAAGGGGCGGGGTCACACCGGGCGGGGTCACACCGGGCGGGGTCACACCGGCAAACGTTTCAAAACAAACAAAGACCGAAGACGCAGTGGTGGGTGCAGGCACCGTTGTGGCAGTTTCAACAAAGTACAAATGTGAATTTTCATCTGTATATTTATTTTATTGGGACAGTAATCCAACATGAATCACTATATTGACGTGTGAGGTTACTTTTTTAACACCACAGAGTATTCCATTTAGAACAGCAATAGGGCTGTGACACGGTGACGTCACTGCTTGGCGGTGGTAGACATTATGGAGGTATCATCACGGTCAGACGAACAGGCAGAGAGTGATATTTGCCTTGCATTGTCTTCTATCATTGAATTATCCATAGTAATATTCTATCAATCGCCAGCAGATGGCAGCCTAACTACATCCATTGTATTTGCCTCTATATAATGAACGTGAAGTGGTAAGGTATACCACTCAACCATACGTATACTTCACCGTACGTGATACCATCAAAATGTCTGCCGCCGCCAAGCGGTGACGTCACCGTGCCACAGCCCTATTCCCTGCTGGAAATGCGTGCACTATTCATGTTGTGTGCACAGAAGGTAATTGGGTGCTCCCTCCCCTCTCTGGAGGAACTCTATGAATCTCGTGTCCTTAGGAGGGCAGAGAACATTCTAAAGGACACATCGCACCCTGGCCACTCCTTCTTTAGGAAACTTCCCTCGGGAAGAAGACTCCAGTCATTGGGGTGCAGGACAAATAGGCTCAGGAACAGCTTCTTTCCAACGGCAGTGCGGATAATGAACGCTGCCAACCACTGAACACACTGAAACATGTCTTTTTACTGGTTCTTATTGTTGTTGTTGTTGCTGATTTCTTTTAACAGCATTTTAACTTTTTATTGTTGCTTTGTCACTGTGGCCTGTGTTGGTTGTATGGAAGGATCGGGGGGCACTCTTTCAGTTTCGTTGTTGTGTTTGCTAAACTGTAACAATGACAATAAATGTCCTATTCTATTGTGTGTAGTGTACACAGTGAACGATGTGGAGTGCACTGTGCAAAGTACGCAAATTGGAACACAGTCTAAAGATGTGTGGAACCAGGTGTTAACTCCCGCCCACCACAATTACCTCTGCGAGGACAATGCACCAGTGGATTCAAGACAAAAGGTTGTTGATGGTGACTTTGGTGACTTTGTGGCTTCCGGACAGTGCTGGTTTTAGCTTATTTTGGTGAGGTCACTGTGTGAGCACATTCAGTCCCTAAAGAGAGGCAGAAAAACACGTGCTAAACAATAAATACATCTGTATTTTTTGCTAGCTTCTGTATACACAAGCGGCATTAAAATACCCATCTAATAATATCAGCATTTAGCCGGTGCAGAGTTCCAGTTGTATTTTTACCAATTGTGCATTTGTCAGCAAATTTTATTAACATAATTATTGTTGGTAATAAAAGAATACATAATAATTACAATACTAATAATAATAATAATAACAATGATTTTTATTTTATATATGCAATTATATACATATGCATTTTCTTCCAAACAATTTGCTGAGTAAAATATTCAATGCAAGAAAGAGTTGTAAATTGCAAAAAATAGAATATCTCATTTGGAGGTCGTAAGATCCGCCGGCGGTGGAGGAAGAACTCGATGCGATGTCTTTATTTCAGGACCGGAAATCAGCAAAGAGGCAGGTCGCCTATCGGCTCACTGCATGTGACCTCACATGGGTCATTGCATCAGCTTACAATGCTTGACCATGTCCTGTATGAAGCTCGATAAGTCTATTAATTGTGGGTCACCACAATCTCATATGCATTTTCTTCCAAACAAGTCGCTGAGTAAAATATTAAATGCAAGAAAGAGTTGTAAATTGCAATAATAGAATATCTCAACATTTTAGAGAAAAAAAAATATATTAAAAAAATAAATAAATAAATACATAAATATATATATATATATATATA
>OMKY01151130.1:0-10000 GCA_900302395.1 Bregmaceros cantori
TATATATATATATAATTCAACAATCATCATAAAAAGCCAAAAGTACTTCCATTTATAACGATTTGCCACAGTCGGTTGCTATTTACTCCCGCCACGCCATTTTTTTGAAGTTTAGGTCATTTTTAAAACATCTCGCAATTCATTATGGGTTATATTGCTTCGTCTAGCTGTGCTCACTACTTTCAGAGCACTATATAGGGTACATGGAGAATTTGTTCACCCTTACAAAATGGCGTGCGTGAATCGGGAGAGTTTTCGGACTCAGCCAATTGATTTTTGTTTTGTTTTCTTTTTTCTGGTCCGAAACCATGTTCGCCTGGCAAGCCAATATACTCGAATGTAACTTTGTGTCTGGCGTCCATCGAATCTAAAAAGACTAAATGCTTTCTACTCCGTCTCTTGTCACGCCTAGTGTGCTGTGATTGGATAACTTTGATTTTTTTTTCTTAAATAATGCTCCTCCTCCACCACATTTGCCTGGCGATCCAGAACCAACGCATTGTCCACGCATCGCACATCGCTAGACGCTTGCATTGGGTCTGGTAAAATCCAAGTCGCCGTCGGTACGGAATCAATCGCGGGGGGGAGTTTGTACGGGCTACGCAAGACGTGGACGGAGTTTGGTTGTCACACCTCCACGCCGCTTGTCCCACCTACTGCGTTGTGACTGGGTAACACGAGTGTTACCCAGGTGTTGACTGGTTTTTACGAATTCCAATCCTGGTTTAACCAGACCCAACGCTTCGTTCGGTCTGGCTTTGCCAGTCTAGTTCTTTTCACCTATTCCCCAGAACTTTCGTTGACGACATTTTCTCTCTTCGTTCTCTTTGTCAGCAGACCCCCAAACTCTCCAAACTTTTCCATACGTGAATGTTGACTCGTCTTGAACTATTCAGTGGTGTAAATAGAAGGCGTATTTTGTTGATCAAACTTTACAGATTTTGAATTATTATTATTATTATTATTTAGAAAGAAATCATTTCTCCAAAGGAAAAGGCGGCCTGTCGCGACAGGCTCCAGATGTTTTATGACTATATATATATTAAGAAGCTGTTGTGTTTTTGAACGGCCAAATGTCTTGTTATTGAGGAGAGTGTGTGTATTTAACAAATAATTTAAACGACCAGGGATGCACCGATGGCAACTTTTATTTTCAAGTACTAGCGTCATGCTCTTGTCACCCCAGTTATCATTATTCTATTCAGACCTGCAACTGATTAATCGATGATAATCGATTATCGAATTAATCGGCAACTTAAGGCCGACGTATGCTTCTGACGCATAGCGCCTGCAACCGTCATATCTGTCTCTGTGCGCGACCACGCCTCTCGCACAGAGGTTCTGCAACCGTCGTCGCGCACCTCAAAAAAATCCTGACTACGCACCAGACGGTTGCGAACCCGCGCAGTGAAGACTTGTGTTGGAGTACTGAAAGTACTTGATGTACTGAAAGTACTTCTACTGCAGGGACACAGGAAGTCATATGAAGTGGGGGGTGCTGTATGTAATTGTATGATGTCACCAAATTCAGCCGAAAGGACCAAAATATGTTTTTCTCACTATTTTCTCAGTTGGTTGATGTATGTTAAGCTACTGCGTCGACAATGTATCTTTAATTGATCAATCATTAAATAACAGTTTATTATAACACACCTCATCTATTCAACAAGCGCAACATAACACTTCCATACCAGATGCCGCTTATAGTAGCCGCAACAAACACTCACGAGACTGAACTAATAACTGAGAAATAACTGTCTGGATTATTTATCAACAAGGCAATGGGTTTATATTTAATGAGACACTCACATGTATTCATTCATAATAAGTGCATAAAAAAAACAGTGTTGTATTTGCGTCTGTTGTCCACTAGAGGGGGGGGGTGCTGAAGCCCCCGCAGCCCCCCACTTCCTGCGCCCCTGTTCCACTGTGGCGTCGGTGCATCCCTGCTTAACGATGATGTTGACGATGACGAGAGCACTTGTTAGAAGGACTATGAACAGATAATAAAGTGACACAACATGGCTCCCATGCAGTGGAATTCCATCACACTTTGGCCAATCTTCCACCTCGGCCTGGGAAATGCTCTATGTCTGCTGATAGGCCGCATTATGTGTGACTAAAGGCTGATTCATACCCTACGTGTGGCCAATTAGGTACGTAATCCGCCCGTAACGTTCCTTGCGTTGCCGCCTTCATACCTTTTACGTTACCGTGTGCAAGAACAGCTGTTTATACTCAATAGCGTCCCCCACGCAGGTTTGCTCTCTCTGAGTGCTTCTAGTTATATTTAAATTGCTACAATGATGTAATAGCTCAGAGGTTTACATGAACTGACACACGTTCAAACTGCTTTGTGTTTCAACCTCACGCTGACATTTGGTTCACAGTCAGCTGGGGAATGCAGCTCACATGACCTCCAATCACACACACACACACACACACACACAATGCATGCGCAATGCACACACACACACATTGCACACACCCCACATACACACACTGCACACACACACCATACACACCACACATACCGCAAACACAGACACCGCGCACACACACACACACCACATGCATACGCACTGGGCATAAACAGCCACCGCAAACACACACAGTTGCACGCACACAAACACCGTGCACACACCATATACACACTCACACAACGCACACACACACTGCACGCACACAGACCCTGTGCACACACCACGCACACACTCACAAGAAGCACACACAACTAGACCGCACACAGACACCGCACACACACACACACACCACACGCATACACACAGTACATAAACACCCACCGCAAACACACACACTGCACCACACAGAAACCGCACACACAGACACACACACACACCACATGCACACACACTGTGCATAAACACCCACCGCAAACACACACAGTCGCCCGCACACAGACACGTGCACACACCACGCACAGGCACACACCGCGCCGAGCACACATCAAGGGTGTAATGATCCTTTAATCGGATTAAGTGAACAGCGAGAAACAGACATTCCTTCCAGTACAATGCATTGACTGCAGTAATAATAACTTAAATAAAGGCTGTGTAGCGTTAAAACACATTGAAGGAACATTTCACTGTTCAGACGTTCCTCTGAGTCCAGTGTTCATCATATGAGGTCACGGTCCATTGATGACTTAACGTTGTTACATTGTTAGCTCTGTGTGGGACAGTCACATGAGGAACTCCACGTTTAACTGATGTTTCCAACAGGAAATGGATAGACAGAAATAGATGGAGGAAAATAGAAGACAAACAATTAAAACAATACATAAAAACCATTATAGACTAAAACCTAAACTAATTGGAACCACCTACTAAAATTAACTAAAAAAAAAAACAATAAAAATGAAAAGCTAAATTACAAATTTACAAAACTAAACTTACTAAACAAAAAATATATATATAATACAATAAAAATTAAAAATAGGGGGCGCGGTGGCAGTGTGGTTATAAAGCGCGCCCCCCAGACCACAGGTCGAGCAGCGCTGCGTGTTCTCATCCCCTCTCGGGCTTTTCTGCAGTGTCTCCCCCCTCCCGACTCTTCATCCCAGTTTCCCAGCTAAACCTAAAACTATCAGGGCTTTGAACCCATATTTTTTCCCAAGCGTTTCGTTCCGAACAGAAACAGAATTATAACGTTTCCGGTTATGTGTTCTACCAATAATTTGACGTTCCTGAACCGGTAAGAACAAAAATATATTGTTCCTGGAACGGTTAATTTCGTTCCTGTCACCTGTTTAATGCTATGTAATATTTGTTGCGGTGAACCCACAGCGACTCGCTACTGACGCCCTCGTTGCATGTCGGGGCAAACCCACAACAACACTCAGCAGAGAGTCCCACAACGCTTTGCACTTCACTGCTGCATCGTAGATTTTATAAATACTCTTGTTTTATTTTTGAAGTTATCCCAAAGTGCACTCCTTTGAGGAACAAAATAAAACTGGTATTAACCGGTTACTATTATTTTAAAATAAGTGTTCCTGTTCCGGAACATAAAAAATAATAACGTTTTTGGTATTGTTTCTGTTCCCTGGAAAATACTAAAAGTTCCTGATTCTCGTTTTCGTTCCTTGAAAAATGTTTATCCTCACATTATTCTTAGTACCATCATAGAACATGCCTGCAGTGTTGCATTAAGTAGGGTGGATTGCCCTAATGTGGGCCACTGCCTAATGTGGGACACCTAAGCTCCAGTGGCTCTGCCTCCTTCACTAGATTTCACTGTTCCATATTAGGCAACTGAATGTCCCACATTAGGAACTTGCAAAAAATGGCCCACATTAGGGCAATCCACCCTACTGACAAAAAAGTACTTGAGTGAAATTATTGTTGTTGTTGTTTTTTTTACAGGAATAACACAAACAACCCTCTCTTCACTTGAGTCAATGTTTTGAAAATAATTTACAGTTGAAAAAAATGCAGAGAGTGAAGTACATGTACTGTCCCAAAAATGTGGTGAAAGTAAAAATAGTACAGTCTGGTAGGGTGGATTGTCCTAATGTGGACAATTTTTGCAGGTTCCTAATGTGGGACATTCAGTTGCCTAAGGTGGAACAGTGAAATGTAGTGTTGAACAGTTGAACTTAATATTACACACATTACCATAGTTTCACTGACATTCATTGGTTTAGGCAGAAGCCAGAGCCACTGGAGCTGAGGTGTCCCACATTAGGCAGTGGCCCACATTAGGGCAATCCACCCTACTTCAATCTGGTACTTGAGTACCCCAAGCAGATAGAGGAGTGCTGAGGTCAGAAGGTGGCTTCTAGAAGACTGCATGCCTTTTGAGCAGGTTAGTACTAACACCTGCCGCAGGCAGGCACACCATCAGCAGGGACGGGGGGGCGTACACCCTCTCGCACGGTGGGATTCTCTCCAACAACGCAGAGTTGGGCTGGCAGGATCACTGGCTGACAGGAAGTGATAAAGCGGTGGCGTCGCCATGCCAACAGGACGCCAACTCAAGAAGAACCGGCGGTTGAAACTGTCAAGGTATTTAAAAACCTTAACCTTGGCTGTGTCCGAAATCACTCCCTATCCCCCATATAGTGCACTATATGGGGCGCATGCCATTTTGTAGGGGTATCCGAATTCTCCATGTATTCCACAATGCACCGCAAAAATTAGTGATTACAAGTAGTCCGTCATGACCGAGCCCAGGTGATGTCATCTGCACGGTGTGTCGGAGGGAAGTGTCATGGAGGACAATAGAGACATTCACTAAGATATTTGAACACTCAGACTCACTTCAACATGACACAGACGCACACAATGTTTAGTTCCATACTGAGAAGCCACACACAGATATGCAGAAACATACGACCAGATATGGGCAGAGTAGCCATAAAAATTGCTTAAGTAAAAGTATTGTTACCTCAGCAAAATATTACTCAAGTAAAAGTTAAAAAGTAGTCATCCAAATAGTTACTCAAGTAAAAGTAAAAAACGAATCCACAAAAAAGTTACTAAAGTAGCAAAAGTACTGAGTAACTGAAGTAAAAATGTAAAAGTCAAAAAAGGACAAATTCTCTTTCCAAAATGTAATTGAATTGAATATATAGATGATACAGAGAGATTGAGGGCGAGAGACCGAGAGAGCGCCCGAGAGGGAGAGAGAGAACGCCCGAGAGGGAGAGAGAGTTTGCCGAATGCTGACATCTCAGTAAAGAGTAGTTGTTTTTTTACCTCAAATGTACTCGACAGTAGAAAGTAACTTGTGCACAGGCACACTGCATGCACACACTCACACACCGCGCGTGCACACACACTTTCACTTTCTTTCATTTTTTATCAACATTCAAATTACAAATGGTGAAGATGTGTTGGTTCTGGCTTGCAAGGCTTCACACGAGTTTAACTTTCCGCCCGAAATACAAATTGTCACCATCCACCAATATGTTTTGTAATCAGTAACGTGAGGGGACTCAAATGTAATGAGTTAAAAGTAGTAAGGTAAAAATGTACTTGAGTAAAAGTAAAAATTACACATTTCAAAAACTACTCAGAAAATTACAAATTTCCCATCAAAAGTAATCAATTACAGTCATGTGAGTAAATGTAATTAGTTACTTTCCACCACTGCACACACAGTTAGAAGAACTTGGAAATAAGATATACAAACCTGATTGTTGTGTGTCTGTGTGTGTAGGACAGACTAGATATTGTAGTGTCTTGGAGTCTATTAGTGTCTCTCTGTCACGGACTTCACAGTTGAACCATCACACAGAGTGTCCATTTATTGTCTGATGCACCGCGTCACAGAACTGATTTAGGGGTGTCACGGTGTGACATTCTAGGCTCACTGTGATTGTGTCCAAAACCAACACGATTTACGGCATGTTCTCTGTCATTTTTACAATGTTTTTATATAGAGACGTTAATTTTTTACGTTTTTTTTCGGTGTAAACACAGTTTTTCACCAGTCAGAAACTGGGTTAAGGACATTAACCCAGGTCACTACGATTTGTTGGTCTGTCCATTCAATAGACGAGTGTACCCGCCCAAAACAGGAGGCTGACACTGCCGTCTGAAACGCACTTCCTGTGTCTGCATAGCTGCCTGTGTAAAGTCATCACAGTGGACCAAAGTGGCTGAAGACCAAAGTTGTCACACAAAACACACACCGGTTAAAAATCCACTTACTACAGCTCACTCTGTGAGCAGTTACCCATAATCCACCCCCTTCTCTCACTGTTTTGCATGAAAATTGATGAAATACAGTCCAAATCCGACTTAAATTACACACTGATGGGGTCACACGTTCTTCTGGACTTACTCCTTACTTTTCCCAAAACAGGCGCATTACTTTTATTTGCACACCGATGTTAGGTGGTAGGGATAGGTATAGGTATAGTGTGAATGAGCCAGTAGGAGGCGGTAATGTCAGCAGATGTTAATTTCAATGTTTGGCAGTGGAATTTATGAACCTTAAATGAAGCAAGTTAGGCTAGGTTTTTAACAATTTATTCAAACATCCGAACATTGTAAAACTAGCTTTGAAAAAGTACATTTTATATACAATTTCATTTTTTTACTTTGTACTTTATACTTTCAAAAGTACTTTTGAGTAAATTTTAAAGCATGCACTTTTTACTTTCAAACATTCTTTTTGAGTACGTTTATAAGCCTTTACTAAACGAATCGTTCACGCATCGCTCAACGCTGTCAAAGTTCGAGCGATGCGTGAACGATTCGTTTGGTTTGGCTCGCCAGGCTGTTACTATAGTACCCGAACCCCTGGTTGTAGTAATTGAGAAGTAACGGTATGGGTTATGACGTCAAGTGGTCATCCATGTCCACTTTGTCTGTGGAGGATCGGATCATGACGTCACAGAGGAAAAACCAGAGCCTCCAGCCGGCTCACCGTCACTTCCCGACGCCGCCCAGGGAGCACACACAACGGGGCGCCGCCAGCTGGTCTGCCGCAGGTGAGAGAGAGAGCAGAGAGAGGTAGAGAGAGCAGAGTACTGGACCGTAGACGTTCGGTTTCTTAAGTATCGATCAAGACGCCGATCGGTATTAGATCGCAACGTTCGTTACATTGCGATTGATTGCCAAAGTCGCTTCTAACTGGTCCGTTGGTTGTAAATAACGGGCTGCAACTAACAATTGTTCTAATAGTCGATTAGTTGTCGGTTATTTCTTTGTTCTTGTTCCTTAAGAAAGAAAATGCCTTTTGTATATCATGTCTTGACTTTCATATCACTCAAAAGAAAATAAGAAAAGTCTAAACTTATAACTGATGACCGACCAAATAAAATAAAAAGCTGTTCACCAAAAACAAATTCTCAAAATCAGCAACAAATGCGAGAAACGAATCCTTTAAACTGGAAATCTAGTCAAATTTGTTTCTTTTTAACCAACAAATATTAACTTACATCCTCTGATGCAAACTCATTACATGTCGTTTATAGTGTAATATTTTCATTTTGTGGTTTTCTTCTTATATGTATTTCTTTTTTGGTCACATTTTTGTGGAAGCGCTTGTTGTTGGGTGTTCTGGCGTCTACTGACGAGTGCTGAAAACAGGGGTGCAGTACGTTTGTGTAGACATTTAAAAACAAATATAACATTTTCAAAACTAAAAAGATTGTGTTTTTTAAATGGACAAGTCATACACTTGGACTGTCCAGGCCTGCATTCAAATGAGATATCATTCTAATCTTTCTATGCAAACCATATCAGCTGTGAGGTTCTTTGCTGCTTCGCTCGAGTAATTCATGATGGTTTCTATTAAGGCTTGTTGATGAATTGAAAAGGTTGATGAATCGCGGTGGGAACACCACAAAGGGGCGCACCGCGGTTTATCCAAACAACACATGGGAAAAGCTTTGAAGTCTCGTCTTCGTCCGCTCACCATCTTAAAAGCGAAAGCACTGCATTTTCAGAATCAGAATACTTTATTGATCGCAAAGGGAAACTAGAAGTGCAATTCCAAGAAATTGCATGCTTGTGAATGCCGCATGCTGTCTCTGCTGGGCAGAGAATAACAGACCCAACAGAACCTCAGCACTACCCATGAGATTCTCTGTAAGCACCTATCGCAGTGTGCTTAATCAATAATTGCCCACACACCCCTGGCTCGAGTGCCTTGATCGAGCCCCCCCTCCACCAATTGGCACAAAGAAATGTACCCGCCACGCAAGTGACGTGCCTCATAACAGAGATGTGACCAAGTCCCTCTTGGAAGTCTCAAGTCCTTCTTGGGCAAGTAAAGTCAAGTCCCAAGTCAACTCCAAGTCAAGTCATCATTAACATGCTGTAATTTTAGCTCCAGAATCTAATTTGAATAAAGTCAAAAGAAAGTAATAGTTTTGCTTTTATAATAGATCATCACTTTATTAAAATCTGATTCTGGGGCTAAAATGACAGCATGTTGATGATGACTTGATTTGGAGTTGACTTGGGACTTAACTTGCCCAAGAAGGACTTGAGACTTGAGACTTGAAAGAGGGACTTGATCACATCTCTGCCTCATAATAACACTAATCAACGAGCCCCCCCAGGGGGGTTCGCCGAGTGCCAGGTGTAATCTAGCCATTTGCTAATCCTGTGTATATCCATCTTTTCATGACCCATGTAACATTTTGCAATGAATGCCATCTCTATTGCTGCGTAACAAGTTGGAATGACTAATGGCTCTGTACTGCCTGCTGTTAAATACATTTAATTTATTCATTCATTCATTCATTCATTCATTAGACACTGTATTACACCGTACAGCCCTAGTTTCTATTTTACTTGGAGTGTATTCTAGAGATACAATGGTCACTTTCCCCCAAAGTTCAATTAATCTGTGACTCCACTGCAAATTTAACAGAACTTGTAAGGGAGAAAACACACTTACGAGGGGGCGTCCCATTTTTGGTGACTCGAGTGACTTGTGAGTCGAGTTATATCCAGTTATATATATCGTTATACATTTATTTAGACTGTATATAAACACATACAGTCTATGGCCATGGCACACACGCCGTGTTTGTGTTTGTGTGTGTTAAGAAAGCGAGGACGGCGCGAGGATCGCGCCAAATAGGTTTAGCGCCACCCGCAGCACGGGAGTGGAATTACGTCCAGGAGCAAATTGATGAAAAAAAAATCAATACTCTTGCAGACGTATCGATACATTGTATCGACAGCTGTTGTATCGATATATCGATTCCAAATCAATATTATTTACACTCCTAGTCATGACGTTGTGTTGCAGCATGGCGGGCAGCAGACGGAGCTCTCGGAGACGTCGTCAGGATGTTCTACCTGTTCAGCTGGGTGTGGTCATAGCGGGCCTCGCCCTGGTCACTGCGCTGTCTGCTCTGGGCACAGGTGAGATGCGTAGCGTGCATTTCCAGCAAAGCCAGTTTGAGGCGTGCCCAAAATGCCATGAAAATGGCAGGGGTTTGAACTTGTTCAAGAAACGAAAGCCGGGAACTTTTCGTATTTTCCAGGGAACAGAAAGAAAAAAACTGGAA